>CATIWJ010261888.1:0-12207 GCA_949640765.1 Croton laevigatus | reverse complement strand
AAATTTAAACAGGAAAAGTTCGTCACCCAAAATAATCAAAGTTGATTCAGCATTTCAAGTTCTTGAATTTTTGTAGTGTTTCTATTTTACGAATCTACATAATGGTAATTCCAGAATCATTAGGACTTGCTGAATAGTAAAGTGAAGGGAAAAAGATAGAACTAAAGAGTAACATAAATAAATATTGAAATTCGAATTTGAGAGATCCATGCCCAAATTAGTTCAATCATTCCCCTAGAAATCTGTTGAACATGAATTTTTGCTACTGTTGAGTATGGTTTTTGAACAATATTATATAGCAATATAACGATATGAAAATTGCAATATTATAAATATTCTTTTTTTTTTTCTAGCAACGTTGTTTGTCGGGTCAGCAAATATCATTTTGAAAGAAAAGAAGGTATATTGCATTGTTAATTAGTCTTAGTTAGCAGCCATAGATACTGCGCTTGCATATTACAGCAAATATAAATAGTTATTAGCTAAGCCATTATATCCTTGTGAAAGGAAAAAAAAGCCATTATATCCCATTGAATAAAATCATAGGAATCATATTTACTAGTAATTTTTAGGTAAATTTACAAAAATCTTCCTGAATTTTACCTATATCCATATTTTCTTCGTTGTCTTTTTTTTTTTTTAACAAAAATGTCCCGCATTTTAATTTTATTGACAAAAATATCTTTGTCTATTTTTCCTGTTAAAATAATGGTAGAAGATCAAATTATAATTTTATGGGCCGTTTTGAAAAAAACTCAAAAAATGAAGGACTGAAATGGAAATTGTCAAAATATGGTCCCCCAACAAAAGTGGAAAAAAGAAAACGAAACTCTCCTTTTCTCTTCCCTCTACCAAGAACGAGGAAGAGCTACCGCTGTCGCTTCTAACATTGGACAAATTGAAACCAACGTTTGACTCTTTTTAGTCCAATGTCCAGATTGATGTTCACATTTATCGGTAACACCACCTACCTTTCCCATCCTTTTTCGCCACCACAACTAGGGGTGTTCATTTGTTAAAACCTTAAAAAAAAATTCAAAAATTTTCACCAAATAAAAAAAATTAAAATTTTTTTTCTCCGGACGATTTAACAAATTAAATAATTCTTACGAATTTCCCAATTAACCAATTTAACAAATAAAATTTTTCTTTTACGATTTAACATTTTAACGAAATTTAACGTTTGTAACAGAACTTAACATTTTTAACGAAATTGAATAGTTACATTTAACCAAACATACAACAAATATATTATTTTGCCAATTACAATGCAACGAAATTTAACCTTAACCAAGTATACATAACAATAAATATAACAACAATATTTTACATAACAAACATAATAATAATAATAATAATAATAATAATAATAATATTCAATAGGTAATAAGGAGAGTAACAATTCTATGTTTATCAAAAGGGCAAAAAGAAGGCATGCATGTTCAAATGAGATTTGGGCATAAATGCTTCTTCTTTAGATGATATCAACTCCAGTCTCAACAGCAATAGATTAAAATTTTATATTGTAAAAAAGATAAAAAATACAAAAGTCAAAGATATCAACCAAAATTTGTTACTTTTTTAAACGTGAAATTCGTTAAATCGTTAAAAAATTTTCTTCTGACGTGAAATTTCACGATTTCCTGAATTAAACGAAATTTTTTACAATTTAACGATTAGGTAAATCGTTAAACGTTAAAAATATCGTGAAATTCGTTAAATCGTGAAATTTTACATTTTATCGTTTTCATTTGAACACCCCTAACCACAACGCCAAACTCACCCTCTGTCCTACATTTCCAGGTAGCTTCCAAAATCTCTTTTTCATTATGCTATGTTCTACAAACAGGTAGAACCACTACACCAGTTGCTTCTGCAACCTCACCAATTTTCAGTGTCAAAAATGGAACCTTAACCGCATTCCCTTTAATTTCTTTCAAAACTGCATTTTTGGCCTTTTCAGACTCTGCAACATCCAATGCCATTTCCAAAGCATTTGTTCTTTCCTCAGATAGGTTCTTATGCTTTCCAGCTTGTAATGATTTTGGGGCCTCTGATTGATTTTCAATTTTTTAAGGGTAGAGAACAGTCTGCAACTAAGAATGAATGAAAGCAGAGGGAGTTCTCACCCAAAAAAGAGACCCGAAAAGAAAATAGAGGAATCGGATTGGGAAGAATCCAGTATTCCACGATAGGAGAACGAAGTCGATCGATTTGGAAACTCCAGTAGTTCATGACTGGAAAACACCAGTAAGAAACCACCAGGAAAACAAAAATCGATTGTTCTTCACAGGAAAAAGGCCAGAAACAGCTTTGAAGAAATACAATTTTTATTGCAATCCTTCATTTCTTGAGTTTTTTTAAAATGACTAGTAAAATTATAATTTGATCCTCATACTGTTATTTTAACAGAAAATAGATAGAAGGGTATTTTTATCAACAAAATTAAAATACAGGGATATTTTTGTCAAAAAAAAAAAAAAGACAGAGAGAAAAGTGTAGATATAGATAAAATTAAGAGAGGTTTTTGTAAATTTCCTTAATTTTTATTAGAGTTATCATCCAGTTATGTCATTAAGATTGGGTAGCAATTCCAATCATTCAGTCTTGTATTGCAATGGATGTTTTTGTGTTTGGAAAAAAAAAAAAAATATATGGATGTTTTAGTGTTTAAAAAATGAGGTGTGAATTAGAGTATGGCTAGATTAGTATTTTACTTTTCAAAGGAAATGGTAGGATTTGGAGGTTTCGATTTGGATTCTTGCCATTCACATTGTTAGCACCAATTTTGGTGCTTAGGTGAGAACTACTTTATTGTGTAATTACATTATTATTTGGTCTATTAATGGCCTTATTTATATTGGAAAAAAATATTGAGATAATTATTAGAGGTTTCATTTACTAAGGTTTTTATTGTACTGTTAATTTTTTTTAAACTATTTTAGAAAATAATTTAGACTGTTTTTCTTATATATATATTCTTTTTACCTTGCATTTAAAATTATATTATATAAATACTGATGCATTAGATGTTATTTAAAATTATAGGATAAATTTTTTGAAAGTTCAGTTTAATTTTCAAAAAAGTAATAATTAATAATCTATTTAATATAATAGTGAAATGATAAATAATATATATATTTTTTGAATTATATATTTACAGATATTTAATTTTGTAATCAGTTTTCCATACCATATGAAAGACGTGTAAAAATAAATGGTCTACCTTTGAATTATTGGTACACCATTTTATGTGAATTCAACCTAAGAGTGAGCGAAAAAATCGAGAACTGAAAACTGAACCGAAATTGAATCAAAAATTGGTTAACCCAATGGTTCAGTTGGCAGTTTTAGAAGTGTAAAAACCGATTGGTTCAGTTTGATATTTAGTTCTTGGCATTTTGAGAACCGAATTGCACCAAAAACCAAACCACTACTCTATATATATATATATATATATATATATATATATATCTTTTTCACAAAACCCTAAAATCTAATCCTATATCCTACCGCCTCTTCTCTTATCCTTTCCTTCTCTTTTTCTTCTCTCTTCCTCCTCCACCTCTTCTTCTATCTTTTTCCTCTTATTTTCCCATTTGACTAGGAATGGAACCTAACCCATCAGTAATAGCAAGCAAAATTTTCTTCATTTTTGTTCTAAACTCTTCAATATCAACAATGCAACTCTTGTCACAGTCAAATGACTCAAAGATTGAGTCATATAACTGAGTCAGCTGCTTTGGTACATCAACGATGAAGTGGCTTTCCACCAAGAATTAACCATCTTCCGGCTGTTTTGCTCTATCACAACCGCTGTAAGTACATCGAAGAAGCTCTGTGCCAAAGCATGGACTAGCATAGAGGACGAATAATCTCCTATTTCCTGTTGCAGTGAAGTCTTTGCCACTGAATCTTCAAGAGAGTTAGTCAATCCTGATCTAAATCATCTCGATCTGGATGAAGATGAACCCTCGATGCACTTCTATTTTCCAATCTCTTCTTATTTTTTTTTAATTTTTTGCTTTCAATATATTTATGCTTTTTTTATTTCAGTTGATAATATCATTTTTATTTGGTGTAATTGTGATTGAATATGATGTGAAATAGCTGTTTTTTGTTGTGCTTTTATGTGTTTTCTGCATTTGTGAACTGATGGAAGAATTGAATTTAACCAAAGAGTGCTTAAATTAATGAATTTTGTAAACATGGATATATGTTCGATTTATAACTAAACCAAAATCAAACTGAAAAAATTGTTTGGTTGCTGTTCGATTTTGCCCTTTGCAGTTTGATTTTTCTAAGCTGCTGACCTCCAACCCACCAAACCCCATTTTAAGTAGCCGATCTTACCGCTTAAGTTTCACTATAAATAATCCTTAATTATCACTTATCAGGCTAAGACACTTTTTTGGGTCTTTCAATTGGTGCGGTGAGCGTGGACGAGGAGAAACTTTGCTCTTCAGCTTATGTCACTACTAACAAACATGAGCAGAATGGAGGAAAACAAGGGTACTTACGATGACCAAGATCATCACTCTACTGATCCTCACTTCCCTTCTCCCTTGCCCCAAGTAACAACTACTTCGCTAACTTCTAGGGGAGGAACCATACCACCCTCGTTCACCCCACCATTTAATTTCCTTTGTCGTCGCCCTGAGGATAACCCTTCACCTATAGGGATCGGCACACTTTAGCCTTATTATTCGCCTAGCTCTTTTTTACCCACCATTTCAGCCATAGCCACAACATCCACCCGCACTCATGCTTTTTCCCAAGATCAATTGTGTGCTATTCTTAGCTAGTTTTTGCAATAGAATCCCAACCTCATTACCCTTTTAGCTTCATCCACACCTAGGCAGAGGTCACCATCTCCACCCCCTATCCATGAATAGATTGAATGGTGGAGGTCGCGAGCACATAACAGAGAACTTTTTGGATAGAAACTCTTATTTAGGAGCGAAATATTGATAAAGAAGAGCAACGTGAGGATAGGGGATTAGATATTGAGGATGACCATCTAAGAGAGGACATAGGTCGTGAAGAGAAGCGTCACCCTTATAGTGGGTGACCTTTTATTAAGACCTTAAGGGGGTCCACTTCGTTCCATGGTGAGGGCGACCTCAACAATGAAACCTGGGCCTTAGGAGTAGAACGATAGAGAGAAGAGAGATATGGTTACAATCCTGAACCCTCTTGGAGGGAGCAATAAATGAAATCCAAGCATAAAACTATGGGTGAGAAATATTCAGGGAGAGGATGAACCTGAAAAGACCTTTCAAGCAACTTCACCTTTCTTGCTCAATATAGGGAGCACCCATCCCTAGTTGGTGGAAGGATTTTAACTTCAAGACCATTTTAATGATAAGGGAACCCTCGAAACCATGTCAGAAATTACCATGATTTTATGATGGCAAGAGGTGCCATTGACCCCCTTATGGGTACCCATTTTCTAGAGACCCTATTGGATGATGCCAATGAGTGGTTCCATCATTTACCTAGCCGGAGTATTTCCAACTTCAAAGATCTAGGGAGAAAATGATTGAGGAATTCAAGAAAAACATTCCCGAGAAGAAAGAAGCATCTGATTTAAAGTTGGTGTTTAGAAATGATGGCGAGTATTTGGAGAAATTTGTGGATAGATTCAGGGCAGTGGCCATATAAATAAAAAAATTAAATGTGGGGCTTGCCACTCAAATTTTGCAATCCAATTGTCGCTTTCAAGAGCTTAAAGATTCTTTGTCCTTGAATGAACCCAAAACTATTTAGGATTTGTTAACGAGGGCCAATCGGTATATCGATGTCGACACTTAAAGGTGAATCTCTCGGGGGGCGAAATAGAAGGCTGGCAACCTTGTCCCTTTCTTCGAGGATGGGTTGCATAAATGGGCTCCCAGCAAATGTGAGAGGGAGCAGGAAAGGTCTCCCAAAGGTCATGGTAATTGAGGTCGTGGTAGAAGTGATCAGTATGATAATGGCAGAGATAACTATTATAGGGAATGTAAAAAAACATATTATTGTGCTTACCATAAAATCATTAGATATGACACTAATAAGTGCATAGTCTCGAAGACAGAGATGGAGATGATAGCTTAAAATAAAGACCTCAAAAATTTTATTGATAATTATACGGGTCAACGAAGCAAAGTAAAAAGTGGTCCTACAGACAAGCAACCTAATGGAGAGGAAGCCATAAGATATAATAGAGATGGAAGAACAGGGGGTCTCAAAGAACCTTATAGTACTATACATTGAAGAATGAGACAAAACAGTAAAAAGAACCACATCCGCATAAATATCGATATTTTGTAATAAGTACTTTAGTAAAAAGCTATTAAAGTATATTGAGCTTAATTTAAATATAACTAATGATAATTGTGTTTCTTAGCAGATAAATCAAAGCTTCACATAAGCGACCTTCTATCTAAACGTGTGAGACGTATTGTTTAAGGACTTTTCTCCTCAAGTGTTAGAGCTATAAAATCTACTCCAATCTTGGTCCTTAAGTGCCAAGGCTATAAAATTTACGCCACCCTTGATGACCTTGGTCCTTAAGTGCCAGAGCTATATAATCAACTCCACCTTTGAGTGACCTTGGTCCTCAAGTGCCAGGGATATAAAATCTATGCCCACCTTGAGTGACCTTCGTCCTCAAGTGCTAGGGATATAAAATTAATGCCTAACATGCGCGATAACATATGAGACTTGCTTCTATGTGCCAGGCTTAATCTTTGCCGCACCATAAGTGACCTGCTCCTTATAGCCAAGGCTTTATTAATGCCTCACATGCGTGATATGCTTCCATGTGCTTAGGCTCATATTCTTTATCACACCATAAACAACCTGTTTCATATATGCAAGGGCTTTATATCAATGCCTTATATGCGTGACCTGCTTCTATGTGCATAGGCTCGTATTTTTATGAACCACTTAAAGAAAAGATTATAAGGAATGAATAACATTTGGAAGATATTGAAAGTAGGTTTTGCCACTTTTAGCATTATCTTAAGATTGGGTGAACTCATAAATTTGATAATATATATAGTGGAGATTCTCTAAATAATTCAAGTTAGATTTTAGGATATCATTAACATTTTATATTACACCATATTTTAAGTATGATAATTAGGTCACCATAATTTTATGAACATTGTGTTTCATTTTGTCAAATTTCTCTAACTATAAAAATATATATGCTTTGGGTAATATGCTTTATAAGTCACTATTCTACAATACAATTTGATTTACGTGTTATAGTACGACCACTACAATATGTTTTATAAATCAATTTTATAAGACATTCAAGTCACCTTATTGATGTTGATTCCTTAAACATAAAAAGAAAAGAAAAAACCAAAAACATAAAGATAACATAGATGAATACAAGTTATCTCACTTTTATAATAGTTTAAAGGCTACCTCACGATTGCCATATTACAATAAAATATACAAAATTTACAATCGAAAAGACCCTATGCTAATGTTACCCTAGGCTTGGAGATTTGAGAGTTGCACTTTTATGTTGTCTTTCCACTTTCGAGGTCTCCCCACCTTTAAGCAAGAAGTTCCTTTTTATTTCAACATTAGGAGGAGATGGATCTATGTTACCTTGACCAGTTTGATCTCTATATACCTCCTCCTCCATTTCTCCGCAGTCTTCCTTTGCCTTTTCTTCATCCTCTCTTTTGTTCCCTGCCTCATTGCTCTCTGCCTGTTTGAAAACTTCATTACCCTCAATTGTGGAGATGGGCACTATGTTTTAGATGAAGGAAAGGTCATCTAGTTTATGCTTAATATAAAGGTCTATGGCCTTTTCATATATCAGCCGGCGAAGCTTATCGAGTAGATTGCGAACCACCTCGCCCACCATACCTTTTGCTTTTGCAACTTGTTGTTAGAGTAAGGTGACCTCCTCGGTGTGGGCATCTTCCAACTTGGTGATCTGCTCACCATGGACTTGCCTTAACCTCTTAATTTAGGACTTCAGTCATTTCGCTTCTTGTGCTCGACCTCTAGATCCTTTCTCTAGCTAATTTGCTTTTTTCTTTCGAGCGTTATATTTGTGTTGGCAAGTCTTCAACTCTTAGTAGGCAATGTCAAGTTCTACCCTGCATTGCACATATCCAAATCACCCTCCACCAGGAGAGCTTTATCTTTCTCTAGGCTCACCTTCTTTTGTAAGGTCGCTCTTTCTCCTTCTATTTCTTTTTCTCCCTATCCAACTCCAAAATTCTTTCTTCCATAATTTGAGCCCATGATATGTTTTGTTTATAACAAAAAAAAAAAAAAAAAGAAGTGGAAGTCAATTAGCTAAGTATTTAAGGTTGCAAGGAATATAAGGTCATTGTGCATAGTAGAGGTCGCTATGCTTCTAACTAATTCAATGAACTTGCCATTAGGCTCTCTTTCACCATGTTTCCTGTCATGGAAGTGGTGCATGCCTTTCTTATAATCTCCTTATCACCGGAGAACTCCAATTCCCTTGCTATGTGCTGGCGTACTTGAGGATGTAAGAATGTTCATTTTCCTCAAACAAGTAATAGAGGAATGAGTTAAAGTTTCTTGGCATTGTCACCTCTTTTGCACTAAAGATGATATCATCCTAATCATACCATTTGCCATCCTTTTCTACTTGCTTCCTCGTGCCATTTAGCGTAGTATCCTCTTCTTCCCCTCATGGGAAACTTCTTAGCATATCAGAAAGAGTTGGCATACTAGATGTGTTTCTTGGCACGATTTCAATACCCATTATTGGTTGGTCTATAGTCTCGACCTCTACATTTGAAACTTATTAGTCAATGTTCTCATCCTTCAAGGTCTTCTTTCTTTGAGAGGTGTCAGATGGTGCAAAGGGTGCCTTCCTCTTTGTTGGCCTCTTTTTCGTTGGGGAGTCTTTAGAGGCACCCTTTTCGCAAAGCCGTTTTTGCTTTTGAGCCTTTTCTTTTTTAGCAACCTTTACCTGAGATCGGTTCTGTTGTTTTGTTCTCTCCTCTTGCCCCCTTTCTTCTTGTCACTGAGGCATAAAGGTCGTTGTCTTCTTTTTCTCCCTCGAGCCTGAAGGCCCATTTGAGAGTTGCTCTTTAGCCTATTCATTATTTCCTTTAACAATACATTATCCATGGCTATAAATATAAAACAAATAATTATTCAACATGGTTTGAGTTTTTTTTTGCAACAAATAAAGCCCATATATGCTTACTATTCATGAGAGGTCACCCTTTGACACTTTTGTGACATTCATAAAATTCGTGGTATACAACTTTGGACAACACATAGGGGTGTACAAAAAAAACCGAATTTCGGTTTTCGAACCGAAACCGAACCGAAAATTCGATTAACCAAATATTCGGTTTGGTTATCAGTGCAAAAAGTAAGGAAACCGAAAAATTCGGTTATGTGATCGGTTCTGACATTTTGAGCACCGAACCGATTTATATTATATTATATAATATAATATAAAACCCTAAAACTAATTCATTCCAATTTCCAGCCGCATTCTTTCTTTTTTTTTCCTCCTATTCTTCTTTGTTATCGTTTCCTCTCTTCCTCGTCACCAGCAACTGTCCTCGCCGGAAACACCCTCTTCCTCGCCACTAGGGCTGAGCAAAAGCGACCGAATTTTACATGTAAAAAAAAATCGGTTTATATTATTTAACGAACCAAAAATTCAGTTTATACTATTTGACGAACCGAAAACCGAACCAAAAATTCGGTTAACCGATTATTCGGTTCGGTTCAGTTTCGGTTCAGTTTTTCTTACCCCTACTCATCGCGACCAGCCAAACCAAGGTATGAGTTCTGCCCCTTCTCTTCTTTTCTCCTTTCTTCTTCTACTGTCACTCTCTAGCCATAGTTTCTTCCATTTTCTTTCTACCGGACGATGCATAGCCCGCCGAAAGTTCAGTTTGAAAGAAAAGAGAAGGGCAGAGAGGAGGCAACGGTGGTGGCCGAGGTCGATTGAAGAGAAATGGAGGGAGGTGACGAGGATCGAAAGGAAAGAGGTTTTTCTGTGTTTTTTTTTAATTTATAAAAATAATAGAAATTTCATTATGCGTAGTTTCTGGGTTTTGAGTTGCTTGCTGAATGAAATGTTGATTTTAATTTGATTTTGTGTTTTTGGGTTTGCAATTAACAATCTATTGTTGCATAAGAAATTGATGATGATATGGGATTCAGCTTATTTGATTAAGTGATTTCACATTTTTTATGAAATACTGGTGAATGCTTGCTGAAATTGAGTTAAGGATTGCTAAAATTCAGTGAATGCTTGCTGAAATTGTGTTTCAGGTTCTGTTTGAAGTTGACAATACGAAGATGAGGTGTTTTCACAGTTTCTGTTTAAAGATGAAAATATGAAGTTGAAAATTCGGTTTTCATCGAACTGAACTGAAAAATTCAGTCCGGTTTAAATTCGATTTTCCTTTTTAAAAATCGATTTTCGGTTTGTAAAAATCAAATTCGGTTTTAGGTCTGTTTCTTCAATTCGGTTCAGTTCGGTGAACCGAATCGACTTTGTACACCTAGCAGCACACCTTTAGCCCCCCTATATTTTCAAGGAGTCTATTTTTGCCTTCTCTTTAGGGAGGTAGACCAAAAGAAGATAACTTGTACACCGTGTTACTCCATGAGGTTGGAAATGTCAACTCCCCTCCATTGGTCATTTTCACGAGCACTAGGTTGCTTTTATTAGTGCTAGGGATTGGCACTTTATCTTGATGAAGGATCTTATACCTAAGATAGGCCTGGAGGGATTGGTATCCCATGCTATCCACATTCAGCATGAACATTTTGCTTAGCATTGGAAAGGTTAAGGAAAAGCCTTGCACATATGCCATGGCGTGCAAGCAGTATATGGCTTTGTATGACCATGGTCCCATTGAATTGGGGCAAGGTGGTAATATCTTAGAAGCTCCTCAATGGAGGAGAGAAGGGGAAACCTTACCCCATGTTTAAGGTGTTTTTAGGTAAGAAGGAGAGATCATCCTCATGTCCATGACTTCAAGGTTGTCGATCCTAGATTAGGGATGAGATCTTATAAGGCTCAGGAAATTTGAATTTTTTGTTAAAAAAGGTAAAGAATTTCCCTGATACTTGATTTGGACTTTAGAAGGTAGGTCCTCACTAGAATTAGAATCTATAATTTCATTCCTGAGTTGAGAAGGTCCAAAGGGTTGAGGATCTCTAGATGTAGATGGGTTAGAGGTTACTGTTTAGCGACCTTAAGTGTCTAGCTCAGTTTGGTTTTTCATCTTGCTCACTATGAGAGGACAAGGTATTCTTTATGGGGTTAGCGACCTCTCATTTGAGAAGCTATTGCTACCAAAAAGCCACTAACTAATCTAGAGTCTGACAATGACAATACATACATTTTTAAGAATAACTAGGAAGGAAAAGAAAGGTACCTATTTTGGACTAGAGGTCGCTAGAAGGATTTGCTTGAAGAAGAAAAGATGAGGATGCATGAGAGAAATTTTCAGTAGAGAAAGTGACACATTGAAGGAGGGATGCTCCTTTTATATGAGGCGGGGCACATGCTTCCAGATGCATTTATGACCTTTAAATTACCAGCGTGCCCTTGGCTACTTATCTAACTGGTGAAGGGTAATAAAGTAATTGGCCAGGGGTACCGAATCGCCAAAAAGTAGAAGGTTCTCAAAATTAGGGCGTACAATGTTTTCTCCTAACTTGTGATAACCAAGATATCGAATGACTTGGACTGGAGGATATCTGTAAGCCTCCTCACTTTTAGGGACTTACCAAAGGATGCTTTGGCTTACTTGTCAAAGTGTGATGAGGTCATGAAGCTGTGGTCTCAGAGAGGTTGCCTATTGCAAACCTGACTTAAGATCGCCTTTTGCTCTAAGTGAAGGTCACCTAAGCCGCTGACCTCCGGCCCATCGACCACCGCTTTAGGCCGCCGACAATATATATAGCACCGCTTAAGTTTCACTATAAACAGTCCTCAACCGTCACTTATCAAGCTAAGAAACAAACTACTAGTCGTGAGGTATTTAATATTCTTTCAATTGATGTATGGAAATTGTTGCAAACAATAGTTATAATTTTTTTTTTTTTTGAGGAAGGAAAAGAACTGGGGATCGGCAATTCAGTGCATTAACAACGATAGTTATAATTTAATTTTATGTAATTTTTCTTTCTTTATAAAAGTCAACAAAAAGGGAAATGCTAAGGAAACCCAACTTTCCT
>CATIWJ010261841.1:0-14135 GCA_949640765.1 Croton laevigatus | reverse complement strand
ATTAAAATTAAGCTCTTTAAGAAGATTGTATGAGGATGTCAGTGTCGATTGTAAAAATGGATCCACATATGGTGAATTTAACATCATTTGCTCATCAATTTCTGATTTCACCAATGTTTCACACTTTTCTTCATGGTTTGGTTCTTCAATCGGTAGCTCTTATTCTGGTTCAACTTCTTCATCTTCTTCTTCTTCCACTTTTTCCTTGTCAATTTCCACTTCGCATCCAGCTTGCACTTCAAATTCATCCCAATCAGCTTGTTCTTCGATTTCAGCTTGAACCACATTTTCATCCCAATCAACTTGGTATTTGGCTGCATTATTCATGTTAGCAAAAAAGCTGATTATGTTCTTGTATAGCTTGATTGAGTGCTTGGGAAGCTTGGATTTATTCTTGTAGATTTTGCACCAGGCTTCCCAACTCTTTCATTGTTGCGCTTTTCTCTCTCTCACACACTCATGAGAGACTTGTGAAGAGATGTGGTTATTGCTCATACGTGAATTTTAATCAAATTCAGCCATGTCGTTAAATAAATATATTCTTTCCTCATGGCTTTTATACATTAATGCAGTACCGGTAGATAAAATTCCATTATTTACCCAATTTAATGTTGGTTTATCTAATCCCCTAACGAAGCAGAGAATTAGTGATCAATTTGAATAACCGTGACAAGGAAACTCTCTAACAAGTCCATTAAATCTATCCCAAACAGCATAAAAATGCTCATTACAATGTTGATAAAAAACATCAAGAATCCTTCGATGATGACTCAGAAAATTCGTGAATAAAGCACTAAAGAAACAAAACGTTAGACACCAGTCTCTGGCAACGGCGCCAAAATTTGATGGGTGTCAAAACCACTAAAATTAAAATACCTACTAAAAAAGATTTGTAAATAGCAGAGAGCAGGGTCGATCCCACAGAGACTGATCAAGTTTATTCCTAAAGTGCTAGAAAAGATAAAAGGGGGGTTTTGAACTGCAGAATTTAAAACTAAATTAAATTAAACAAGAAATTAATAAATCTGGAATAATTAAATTAAAGAAAATCAAATCTTACTGAACTTTCAATCTAAGGGTTTTGTAATCTTGATCATAGGCTTAAAAGATCAATTTCTCACATCCAAGCACCTAGTCGCTAAATCGGAATCCCGCAAATAGCAATTATTCTCCTAATGTGAAGACTCAAACAATCACTTGAATCAGACTTATCATTATCTCAACTGGGCACAATCGTTCCATATTAATTTAATGATAGTATTAAGAACAATGAGAAAGACCAGACCAAAATCAATTAACTCACAAATCTGTAATTTAATTAATTTCATATCTTTATTTTCCCTAGAGCCTATCATGTAACTATGTAATTGTGGCCATCAATATACACACATATGAGCCAACTCCTTGCTACTCAACTCAGTCGTTCATGACAATTACGGATCACAAACTCATGACTAGCAATAGAAAAATAAATATTGATTAAGGTGTTAATTCAATCAACATAAATAATTCATAGAATAAGAACAAGAAAATAAAGATTATTTGGATTGAAGAAAAATCTGGTTAAGCACAAGCCTCATAAAATTACAATTGGAATAGATTCACCCTTGAACCGGAAAGAAGAAAAACAAAAGTTGTAGAGGAAGAAAAACAAAAGGTGTAGAGAAAGAAAACTTGTGTTGCTCTAGAATTCTGTAGAATAATTGGTTGTCTCTCCTTTGTAAAATTAGGATCCTTTATATAGAGAAAGGATACCCATAAAGACTAAAAATAAGGAAAAGCGATCCAAATAAAATACTAAAACATGTCTTCCTTAGTCCACAAGTCTAAAATATGGGAGATTCCCTAAAAAAGAGATGAAAGCCAAAATTTCCACTTAAGTGCGCGTGTTTCCTTCCAGCAGGTCGAATGAAACATGGCGTGGTCACGCCTTAAAATCTGCCTACTTGTCTTCTGCTTTATCTCTTATAAGACGTGGTCACGCCTTATTAGAAATAGTCTTCTGCCCATTTTCCACTTCTTCTTCAAATAAGCTGATCTTCACATAATATGCACAAAAACAAGCTTTTTGACCGATCTTTCCATTAAATTTGAAATCTACCACCTACATTAAAATAAATACAAAATCCACATTTAAACTAAAACTTATCAATAATATAAGGCAATTAAACATAATAAAATGTGATTAATTATTACTTATCAATAACTAATGTTGGATCTTACAAATTTTTTCATAACCCAAAACCGAAGGTTGAGACCGGCGTGTAACTAGACCGAAGTCTGTCTACACAAGCCTTAACGATAACTTAAACGAAGAAAATTAAATACAAACCAAACTCAGAGTTCAAAGTTCAAATACATTTAAATGAAGTTAAATTATTCTAGGTTCCAACACTAGATCCAAAGCTGAAACACCCAAAATCCTATTACACCAAAAGGGTTCGAACGAAGTTCGCCCAATAAAACAAATATCCGGAAATCTCTAGACGGAAAGGAAACTGAAAATAAACCAAACTAATTGCTAACAACACATGAACAAACGGTCCGTGAAGAAGAAAGAAGGAAACCGCTATGCGACTCGACCTACAAAACAATCTATAGGGGTGTGAGCGTTATATATAGGCGCTCAGTAAGTCCATGAATAGCATGGAAATATTTCTACAAATAGAAATCAAATAATCAATCCTAAACAATTTCAAACAAGATGGTGTGTCGGGGTCTTCCCACACAAGCATCCTCCCTTATCCCTCTACACAAAAATCAGAATAGAATCTCATCCTTATAACATCCACAGAAATCAAAATCAAACAGAATAAGCAATATGCCTCAAAATCTGAAATCAGAAACAGAACAAAAATATCCTCCGTCCCTATATAACACACCATCGCATAACACAAATAATTTCATATTCAAACAATCAGGCAATGTATCAAAACACACACGCATTTTCCTGTCTCCTAATCACATGCGGACTTGAGTATAGAAAGAATATTATACAACAAAATAGAAAGGGTAATATATAAAAGGGCTTATATAATATATATTATTTGATTAGCAATTAGCACGTCACAAACAAGACAAATACACCCATGGAACTTACCTAGTTCGTAGAACAATCCAAACACCCCTTGAACCTAATGATCTCATGGATCGACTTGATTACCACCTAAAAAGAACAATTTACAAGACTCGACAAGTCAACCCCACTGCTACAAACTTAGGTGATAAATGCATGTATGTTATGAGTGTCACACAATCAATAACAAAACTCAAACACAACCTAAATCATTTATACAATATAACAATTTCACCAACAAAGAAACACAACAAAATATTATTGAACCAAATATACAGTTTTCCCACTTAAGCTCCTAAAAGAATTATTTGATTATTACTCAACGTAACTCACAAATGTGACACTAACAATATTTTAACCAAGGCAAAATAATTTACTCTTATCCTATGTTGAGTCCAAAAAAATACATATATAATTCTCACCAATTATGTTAACCAACTAACTAAAATTAAATTAACAAAATAAATGCATTCAAACAAAAACATATTTAATAAATAACATTAAACACAATATTCCTTAGCTAAATAACTTAATAATACTAACATAAATTAATTCCACTCAATTCTTACATTTTAATGCAAAAATGAACTAAATGAACAAAAATCAGGTACCCATACTGTAAGAAATCAGAAA
This sequence comes from Croton laevigatus, assembly GCA_949640765.1. NCBI lineage: Eukaryota > Viridiplantae > Streptophyta > Magnoliopsida > Malpighiales > Euphorbiaceae > Croton > Croton laevigatus. The sequence continues at coordinate 10,426 of CATIWJ010261841.1, read as the reverse complement.
GTTATGAGCTAAATCAAACAAAATGCAATGCAGAAAATAGTTCATAGAAAATTCACAAGAGACCCCTCAAGTCCTACCCTTAAACCGAACTGGTCCAGCAGAAGCCTCCAATCGTCGCTCGCCAACTCAGCAGTTCAGCAGCCCAGCCACTTACGCGTTGCCAGCTGTTCGACTGTCTTCTGTCTCCTGCCGCCGTCAGACTGCTTTGCCATGTGGGTCCCCCCGCTATGTAGCCTTCCCTCTTCCTCTTCAATTCTCACAATTTCCAAAGCTCACTCCCTCTCTCTTTCCCCTTCTCTTTCTTTTCTGCAGTCCTCCACAACAAAACATAACCCTCTAATATATATATATATTCCTCACTCTGCAGCAACCCTAACATATACATATATTTATTATTTTATTTTATTTATTTAATTATCCATAATTTCTTTATTTATTATTATTATTTTTTAAAACAAACTAACTTCACATTAAAATAACAATTAATTACAGAATTTATTTATTATTATTATTATTATTATCTATTATTATTATTTTTAGAAAATTACTAAATAGGACTTAAAATACTTAAATTACCGATCTGATTCATTCTTCAAACCATTCAAAAATTAAGGGTCTCACAACCTCACTCATTTAAATGGATTTCGCCCTCGAAATCCCCAATTATAAATTTATTACCCAACAAAACAAATTTTATTACTTTGATTACACATAAATCTGGGAAAGCTTAGACTACTTAGCATGTGTTGTTATGGTTGATTAGCCATAACAGTACAATACCAAGCACTAACGTCAGTCCCAGTTTTGCTCCTTTTAAGATCTGTTATGCAATAGATTTAAATTCCCAAGTTATAAACTTCAACACAAAAATCATAGCCCAAAACACAAGATGTACATAGTAAATGGCGCTCAGCGTCCAACCAACACCAATATCAATATATCAGAATCCAAACCAATATCAATGTTTCATAATCCAAACTCAGATTCAATATCATTAAAATATTCATCAATCGATCCTACTTCATCAATTCAATTACCAGAGCCAAAACTATTTTAATATGCCCAACAATTAGTCCGATATAATCATTTAAATCATAGAATCGTAGCAAAACAAAATCAACACAGCACATTATTCATTCACAAATGCATAATAGATGTAATGTAATGCAATGCATGATATGACATCATGTCCAATTGTATTCTAAAGTGTTACAATCTAACCCTCTTACAATGATTTCACCCACGAAATCTAAGACATTCAGAAGACTCAACAACTAAGGATATTTGGATTTTATGAGTTTCTCCAGGATTTATCAAAATGAATGCATTAATTGATCGAACAGAAAAGGTACATTACTCCTCATTATTATGGATCTGAACCCACTGCTGATCTAAGTTAAACATTCGGGCATAGTTTTGATTCTGATTTGGGCCTTGATTTTGATTCTAATTATTCTATCTTGCTGGCTAATTCTCATCCCGATTATTTGCATTACCTTGATAACCCCAGCCCTGCTGATTCTGTCAACCTTGATAGCCTTAATATCCTCTTCTTCTATTGTAACCTCTGCCGCCCTGGTAACCATAATCACCATACTGACCATGACCTCCATTACCTCTACCATAAACAATGTCATTAACTTGGGCCTGCTGACCTGTCTGAGTCTGATTACGCCTTGGTTCAGGACAATCCTTAATATGATGTTCCATTGAACCATAATTAAAATAAGTCCCGGTGTTTCTTCTACACTCCCCAGGATGTTGACAACCATAAGTCTTACACATAGGATCTCTGAAATCATACTGTTGTTGCTGATGAGACTGATTATAGCCACTTCTATCAATACCCCTCTGTCCACCATAGTGACCCTGCTGGTTCTGCTGTTCATTTTACTTATATCTCTTCCTGCTATACTTGCCAGTGTCATCTTTCTTATCAGCTCTCTTCCTCTTCTCCATGCTAATAGCAGCGTTAACAGCCAAATGAAGTTGTTTGAATTTCTGACTATAGACCACATTATAATACCTGTCATTAAGTCCCTCCACGAATCTTTCAGTCATAAACTCTTCTTCCTGGATGAGATGTGTAGCATACTGCCTCAATTCTTGAAAACTTTCCCAATATTCAGCCACTGTTTTATTCTACTGCTTAAGTATTTCAAACTCTCTAGCTTCAGTCCTCATCACACTAACAGGCATAAATGACTGCATAAAACTTTGTCTAAACTCATGCTAAGTGCAAATTCTATCCCTGACATTTGTATCAAACCACACCCGAGCTGATGACCAGCCAACTCTATCGACATCTCCTCAGAACAATGCAAAGTTGTGCAAATCTTCCAAACTTCATCAATAAACAACATTGGATCCTTTAAAGTAGTGCTAGAAAATTTTGGCAGGTTAACTCTGGTGAACTTATACAGCTTCACATACCCTAGCTCATTAGCTGGAGGTTGAGCATTTGCTTGCCCATTGTTTTGACCCATGTTCTGAATAACCTAAATAACCCCATTTGCAAGAGCTTGTAGTGTAGCCAAATATGGGTTAGGATTTGCTGCTGTTGCTGGTGTCCCTTTCGGCATAAGTACATTGCCAGGAGTTGGAGGCTGTTGCTTTTGGGCTCGCTCTGTTGGATTAACTATCCCTTTTGCAGCAACAGGCGAAAGTTCACATCCATCAGGTGCATTGGTATTCTACACTACAACTTTTCAAGCTCTCTCATGTCTGCGTGGCACGCTAGGCTCCCCAATCTGAAGTACCAACTGATTTTCTCTTATCCTCGATGCTCCAATATTACTAGAACCATCAACCAAAGAATCTCAAGTACCCCTCAAAGACATTAATCCTAATTAAAGGAGAAACAAATTGATTGAACGCAGAAGGGAAGCAAAGGAATTGAAAAGAGATTCTCCTAATGATTTTCGGATAACAACTAAACTAGACTGAACTGGATCTTATGCTCTGATACCATTATTGTCACGACCCAACCCGAGGGTCGTGATCGGTATGCAGCTAGACCGGAGTCTGACCTCACAAGCCTGCAAAAGATCCACCTAACTGCCTAGGCCCAAATCCACTGGCCTAAAATGGTTAACCCAAGTTGACGAAGTAGGTAGTTGGTCTAACTTATATATCATATCCAATTTCAATCTATAACCGATGTGGGATCTTACAGGTTATCATTCAATTCATAGAAAATATTAGTATTTCTCCTTATAAATATAGATAAATTTAGAACAAATGAGAAATACAATAATAATATTACTTTGAAAATTTCATACGTAAATCTTCGATGATCCACTTGGTGGTATTCTTGAACCACAAGTCGATTCTTCTTTGGTCTTAAAACAAGTCCGGTTGTATGAAATCTCACACTGGATATTGATTGAGATTGGATATGATATATAAGTTAGATTGTAATAATTTTAGAGTACATTTTGGCATAACATTATATTCATGCATTGCATTGCATTTGTTGTGCATTTGTGAATGTATAACCTGTGTTTTGTTGAACTATGTGTTGTTATAAATTTGGTTTATTAAGTTTATGTTGTTCAATTTTTTGGTAAATATTTGAAATGTTATTGTTGGTTAAGATTAAGCGTTGTTGTTTTTGAGATTAAGCGCTATTTGTTATTTGATTTTGGAATATGTGCATTTTGAAACTTGGTAATGATTAAGAATGAATTTTGGAATTTGCAATTTGGAATTTGTTAAATAATAAATTCTAATAGGAGTAGAACTGGGACTATTATTATCGCTTAGTATTATGCGATTATAGCCTTATCAATTATAACAACACATGCTAAGTGGATTAAGCTTTTCAATTTTGTGTGGAATCAAAGTAATAAGGTTTTTTTTGTTAATAAACTTATACTTGGGCAAATTCTGAGGGCAAATAGATTGTAAAACCTTTAATTTTGGAGATTTTGAGAATAAGGGCAAAAAGGTCATTTTATAGTTTTATATTTTGTTGGTGGTATTTTGATATTCGTTGATACTTAGGACGATGAAGTGATAGTTCTGAGTATAACACTGTGTTTTGAATTTATTGGGTAAATTAGTAATTTTTAGGTATTTTAAGTTTTATTTACAAATATAAAAATAATTAAATAAAATTATAATAATAGTAGTAGCAACAGCAATAGTAGTAGTAGTAGACTAAGCAAAAAAATATTAATAATAAATTGAAGGATTGGGTTGTTGTTTCTGCTAAACGGAAAAGAAAGCAGAAAAAAGGGTTTTATCTTCGGTAGAAAGTGAAGACAGAAGGGAAGAGAAGGTTTAAATTAGATTTTGGGTGTGGTTTTCTGTGCAAAAAAAGGGAGAAAGAGGAAAAGGGAATTTCATGTTCTATGTAAGAAAGAAGAAGATGAAGTGGAGTCGGGACCCACGCTGACATAGCAATAGTTTGACTCGACAGGATGTCTGACGACGGAGCAGTGGTGTCAGGATATGTCAAGCTCGGTGGCTAAGGTGGCGTGCGAGGACTGGTCGGCTGGTCTGGAGCTAGGTTCAGTCCGGGGCATAAGTTCGGGTAGAGGGAAGTTCTAGGGGTTGTCCTGTAATTTTCCTTAGGTAAGTCGGCAGTTTGTAAAAATATTAATTTAGGTACCTTTTTTTTATTTGTTTCTGTTTTGCACTTAACCTTTGTTAAGTATTCATTTATAGCCTGAATCTTATTATGTGGTTTGCATTAAATGTTATGATTGGATTAAATGGTATTCTTGTCTAGCTTAACTAGTTTCCAAATTAATTTGATTATTTAAATGTCTTAAAAGGAATTGAGTTATTATTCACTAAATGCATGACATGAATGGCATACATAGCATTCATCATTTAAGTTTGTTATAGAAGGTTGATTTGTCAGGTCTTATATATTATCTTTTTTAGGTGGTAACCTAGTTGATGCTTAGGAAGGATGGTTCGATTGCTTTACAACTAGGTAAGTTCCATGTGTGTGTTTGATTTGTTTGTGGCTTGCTAATTGCTATATATATATATTCCTTCGCCTCCATATGTTTAGGAAATAGAGAAACGTGTGTGCTTGTGTTATAATTTATTAAATAACTTGAACTTGTTAATACTTGTAAGTTTCATGGTGTGTCATAAAGGGATGGAGGATTCTAGACTGAGGAGATTCTTGATTCTTGTTTTTAGATATATGCTAGTAATAAAGGCTAAGGCCTGTTTGACTTTTGTCGCTGAAATAAGGAAGGATTCTTGACTCTTGTTATATTTATATTTTTTCGTTTTTATGGTTGAATTGAATAAAGGTGAAAGTGTATTTGGCATATTGGAGACCTTGACACACCATTATGTTTGCTTTGATTGTGAATTGATATACATGTTTGGATATTTAGTTTTATTTATAGATGTGTTCCACTATCTCTCATGGACTTATTGAGCTCCTATATATAACGCTCACACCTCTGTAGGTCATTTTGCATGTCATTTCGCGTAGCAATTTCCGTCTTCTTTTTCCGTAGACCGTTTACTTTAGGTGTTGACAGATCATTAGATTTTTGGTTTATCTTCCAGTTTCTTTTTAGTCTAGAGATTTTTGGATATAATTTATTGAGCGGACTTATTCCAAATCCTTTTTGATGTATTAGGACTTTGAATATGTTAGTTTTTGGTTTGAGATTTGGAACTTAGTATTATGCGAACTTTTGGTTAAAATGCATTTGAACTTAGAACTATGAGCATTTGAATTTAGAGTTTGGTTTGCATTTCGAATTTTGCTTAAGTTATTTTAAGGCTTTTGTAGTTGGACTTTGGTCTGATTGCATGTCGATCATTGACCTCAGATATGTTTCGTGACATAGACCATATAACTACTTAGTCAACTTGGACTAATCATTTTCGGCTAGTGGATTGGAGTCTAAGTAGTTAATAAAGATAGTTAGGTGGATCATTTTGGAGGCTCATGCAGTCAAACTCTTGTCTAACTACACGCCGATCGTGGTCCCGGGTTGAGTTGTGACATGAATGTTATTAGAGACAGTCACTAGCCAAAAGTGCGATGCGTTGCTTAGTGAGGTTTATGTTTATGTTTCACAACAAGGACGTTGTGCTCAAAAGGGAGGAAATTTGTGAAATTCCACATCTGATTTTGACTGAGATTTGATATGATATATAAGTTAGACTACCTAACTACATAGTCAACTTAGGTTAACTATTTTAGGCCAGCAGATTTGGGTCTACGTAGTTGACAAAGATAGTTAGGTGATCATTTTGGAGGCTTGTGCGATCAGACTTCAGTTTAGCTGCATGCCAATCGCGGCCCCAGGCTAGCAGGATTGCTTTTAATTATGAGTTACATTTTTAATTATGGGTTCTTTTAATTAGATTAGAATTAATGATGGAGAAGGAAAGATAAGACTTGATGAAGTAGAAAAAAAAGACTGTATTGAGCCTTTTAAACAAAACTGTACTGTTATTAGGTAGCTTTTTTCAATGGTTATAATTCTTATATTATAATTCTTCATTATTTTAAGTTTATGATACTACTTTTTAATGCAATCATTATATTATCTATATATGTTAGTTTTGTTATTTTTAGAGATATGAATATGAAATGTTGAATCGATAATCTTGAAATTGGTCAAAGAGAATTTATGATTAGATTTTTGGTTCTTAAAATCAGACTAATCGAATCATTTAAGAATAATATAGTTGGACAATATCAAAAAATAATATTTGCAAATTGCAAAGTAAGTTTTTTTTTTAATTTTTTAAATTAATTTAATAGTTCATTTTTCCATATTTTATGCAATCTTGAACTTGATTGAAAGAGCATGATTTATATTTTATTTTTATGAAACTAAATTTTAATTGTTATTTTCAAAGATAGCTTCGCACAAATTAATTTAATGTTAAGCTAAAAAAATAATCATTAATTTAAAAGCAAGTAAATATACAAATTTAAAACTCTAAACATGAGTAATCAAAATTCAAATTTGTAGTATTTTGTGTCAAAAATTGTATTTTGATCCCTGCTGCGGAAGGTAGAATATGAGAAACTTAGGATTTGATTCTTACTGTTTAGAGATAACGTCTTTGTTAGATAGAAGAACCTGAGAGTATATTTATTATAATGTTAAGGACCTAAAAAATAATCTCGCATTTTAATACAATATAATATAATATAAGTTTTTATTTTATCCCAAAAATCAAACTAATCCATATCAACCCATATCAATTTAGTCCAATTCTTTATTTTTAAGAAACAAAAATCAATTGGAATGAATTTTATTTTACAGTAAATTAATTGTATTATTATCATTTTTCTGATTAAAGAAAAAAAACTTATCTGACGTGGTTTTCTAGTCCTTACACAAATAAAGAAAAAGAAAACTCACCGACCTAAACTATGAGAGATAAGTGAAAAAAAATATGTAATACCTCAAATACAATAAAAATAAAATACAATTAAGTATTAGGTAATAAGAAGAACTCTTGAGATAAGAGTTTTTAACCAGGCTAAGAAACATTCTTGAGTAGCATCCCATTTCTTAGCCAAAAAAAAATCAGGCAAATGGGTTTTGTTCCTGCTAATTTGAATGAAGGTAATGAAAGGGAATAATCCAATGATACTGTCCAATAAATTAAAATCATCCCACCAAACTTAAGGACTTTTGTCTGGCTCTAAAATCTAGGTAACAACATCATAAAAATATTATTCGAAAATTAAAGGTAAGTGCTTAAAAGTAGATGAAGCATAAATCTTGATGACTTATAGGATGAATAACAATTTTGCTGAATTAAAGTCCAAAGTACCAAGATGATGGTGAAACATGCAGCGAATTTGACCAGTATCATCTCTAAGGGCACTTATTTCGCCTAAAGCTCCTGGTTTACTTTGAATAGAACTGTCTACATTAAATTTTAGGTACCCTTGGAGGCAACATATTGCAAGATTCAAATTTTTATGAAAGTTCCTATGATCCAAAGAAAAAGAAACAAAAAGTGTTAGAAAACAAAACCAATCACTTAAGGAAATTGTTGATGCAGATATTTTAATTCTAACAATCTCAAGGCTTCTTCTTTTGATAGAGTCAATTAATTTTATCTTCAAAATGAAGGTATATTCAAAGATTTAAATTTTTAATTTCACCTATGATACAAAAATTTAATTTAATATAAGTGTTAATTATTTTTTAAACTAAATTTATCAAACCAATTGTTCTACTATTTTTCAAACCAAATTTATAAAACCAATTGTTGTACTATTACTTATATAGTTGTTGTCGAGGATTAATTATTTTTAATTTATTTATATTCACGGAAACTTTTAAGATTTCTTTCCAATTTTTATATAGTATTTTTTTTTCTATTATGAATAAAGTATTAAAACTTAGAAAAATTTAAAATTTTAAAATAATAATTTTATAACTATAATATAAATAATTATCAAAAATTATAAAATAGAAAAATAAAAAATATTATAACCTAACAATGATTAACTTTGTGCGAAGTGCATAAGAAAAAAAATAGTATATATACATTTTGTAAAATAGTTTAATATTAGACATCGTTCTCAGTTTAATATTAGGCACACTATTATTAATACAATTTAAAATAAATTTCTTATTTCAATTAATTAATAATCAAAATAATATTCTTTATTGAAATATGATTTGAATATAATTGATTAATTATGGTTAGTCATATAGTATTTTTTTATTAAAATATGATTTGAATTTCATTATTAATAATTAAAATAGTATTCTTTATTAGAATATGATTTAAATTTAATTAATTAATTATTATAAAAAATTATATAAAGAGAATTTTATTTTCGATAATATAAATTTTATGAGAGTGTTTTGGTCGAAGTTACCGTCTACTCATTCGCTCTTTTACATATATTATAAATAGAGATTATACCCCTTTTTTTCAATTTTAAAAAAGCAGTCATCAAATCCTCGGTATAAAATTCTGAGATCAAATCAATAAGTACAATTTTTAAAATTTGACTCTGTATTATAAATTAGATACGACTGTAAAATTAATACATAAAATTAAAATATAAAACTAAATATTTGACATCTATAACTCATTGTATTTAATCTCGGGACCATATACATACAATCCAATGGTTCATTTAACAATTAAAAATCATCTCATAAGACAAATTGGAGTAGTCCTCCAAAGCTACAACCTTGCTTATGTTTTAAAGGCCCCATAGCAGTTGTCATCATTATTGAAAAAGTTAGAGGTCAAATTTTTGAGCTTAAAAAATTTGGCCGGCCAATATAGTGATGCATGACAAATGATGAAACTGTCCTAATACATAAATTAACCTTTAAAGATTAACACCATAAATATATAATAATGATTAATTTAATACCTAAAATATAAAATAACAACCAAATCTAACACATAAAATATAAAAATAATGACCAATTTTAACCTTGTAAGTTATTAGACACATAGATGGATCGAAGTTACACGAGCACAATTGTTTAACCTTTAATAAATTCAGTTATTAAAATGGTCATTTTGCAAAATTTAGGGTTCTATTCAAAAATTTGATAAAAGTTTATGGGTTAAATTGTGTAATATAACTTGGAAAATTATATGGAATAGCACGTTTTGCACTTTTTATTTTAAAAAATAGCCCATCTTTCATAATAAGTGAAATAGCACATTTTTGTGCTACTACCCTCTTGCCCTTATTTTTTTTAAATTTTTATTTTTAAAAATAGAAAAGAAAATAAAAAAAAAAGGAAAACTTCAGATTTTCCATGCTCATCATGAAAACATATTTTTCATTGTCACGACCCAAATTTGGGATTAATGATCAGAATAAAACCAGACTGAAATTTGACTACACATATCTTTAAAAAATAAATAACTAGAATGAAAAACACACCTAAAAACCATTGTGTGAAAATTTCTTAATTACAAAATGCAAAAGAAACCAGTACTTTTTATTTAGAACCCGGAAATCAATCTAGAACAGGAATTTGAACAAAATTAAATAGACTAATTGACTCGAATGCTCGGCTCTAGAAGAAATAAATTGAGCCTCACGTTACCTCACTACAAGAAAATAAAATAATACCAACCGATTTTACCAACCGATTTAAATCGGTCGGTATTTAACGACCGATTCCCAACCGTATAATTTCGGTCGGTAATTAGCAACCGATTTACAACCGAATAGCAACTGAACTTTGGCTAAATGAAATAAAATTAATAGCGACCGATTGACAACCGATTTCCAACCGACAATTACAACCGATTACCAACCGATTTAATTTCGGTTGTAATTACCTGCGCCAATATTTGCCGCCCAGATTACCAACCGAATAACAACCGCTTACCAACCGTTGTATTACCGACCGAATTATTTCGGTCGGTAAATGTTTCATATTTTCAGTTTACCAACCGAATTTAAATCGGTCGGTAAATAACC
>CATIWJ010261840.1:0-10401 GCA_949640765.1 Croton laevigatus | reverse complement strand
TTGGAATATTTGTAAATATATGAATCATATGTAATAGTCGTAATTAGTTAAGTTTAGTGTGGATGAATGGCATGAATGAATACAATTAGCAGTTTACCGACTCGCAAACCAAGAATAGTAGCGCTTCTTCTAGACTCATACGTGGGTTTAGAAGGGGAGTTACACGTGTAACCCTCTTATAGGTCTACTTCGGTAAGCTTATAAGGGGCGTTACAGGGGGTCACCTTTCTAATTAGAACATAGGGGAGGTCACCTTTCCCTTAGGCCAAGGTTGCCCATATGGTGACCTAGGCCAAAGTTGCCCGTGTGGACGCTCTATCGCTTAGCAAGATAGTTGGACCTCGAGAGTGCCAAAGCCTCATAGGCTCCAATATTCTTAGGCCCCCATGAGTCCTATTGGACCCAAGGTTTCTGGGGACCTCACTGCCTTGTGTTCCCTATATAAAGCCTTCAACTGCTACCTATCAGACCTAATCACTTTTCAGATCTTCATTGGTGTGATGAGCATGGACGAGGGTTTTTTAGATCTTCAGATCATCTATTAAGTCATGAGTGGAACCGATGATAATAAGGATACCCAAGAGGGTTAAGATCACCACCCCGCTGGAACATATTTTCCTCTTCCCCTCCCTAAGGGGTTAATACTTTGCTACCCTTGAGGACAAGGACTATACCACTTTCGTACACCTTACCATGTAATTTCTTGCATCGATGCCTTGAGGATAATCTCTTTCCTTTAGGGGTAGGGATGCCATATTCTTATTAGTCGTACCCTTCTGGAACCTTTACTCTAAACACTTCAGGTTCCATAATTGCTACAACCTTAAATCCAACCTGTACCCTACCAATTAACCAGGAGTAGCTATTCAGTTTGCTTGGCCCATTTCTACAGCAAAACCCCAAACTAGCTAATCCTAATCTAGGACTACTACTCCACCCCTCCTCCATTAGCAATTGGCATGCCGGACGAAGAAGGCCGCTTGATGATTAACTAAAATAACAGGGTGGACAATGAAAATTATGATGAATAAAGAAATGAGGATGATAATGATGATCAGAGAAATGATGAGAATGAGGCATTAGGAGAGGGTAAAGGTCAGGATTTCAATAGAAGTCGCTCTAATAATCAGGGGAGCCTTAGAGGAACGCAACCAACATTTAAGGACATTCAAACAAATAGAAGATAAGGGCATGATTATGGTAATGATGAATATGTCAACGACGAAGATTAGATGCCCGGAAAGGTAAGATGAGGGCTATGGATATAATGAGGAGCCTTATTAGGGGGAGTAGCTCAGTGAGTCTAATTTGGTAAATATGATGAAAGATATTCAGAAAGGGATGATGAAGAGGAGACTTTAAAAGCAACGTCGCCATTTTTACTAAGGGTCGAAAGGGCACCGGTACCTAGGGGTGGAAAGCTCCAAATTTTAATACTATCTACTATGGTAAGGGACATCCTAGGAGTCATATAAGGAACTATCATGACTTTATGGCGGCAAGAGGTACGATAGATGCTTTAATGTGCAAACATTTTTTGAAAACCTTGTATAACGATGCTGGTGAATGGTTTCATAAGTTGCCCAGTCATAGCATCTCTAATTTTAAGGAATTGGTAGACAAAATGATACTAGAATTTAGGGTTAATATCCTTAAGAAGAAGAAGGCTTTAAATTTGAAGTTGGTAGTTAGAGGGAATAGTGAATACCTGGATAAGTTTGTGGAGTGATTTAGGGCAGTGGCCATCTAAGTGAAGAATTTCAATGTCCAGTTGGCAGTGTAAATTATGCAAAAGAATTGTTGTTTCTAGGAATTGACAGACTCTTTGTCTTTGGATGACCCTAATTCAATCCAAGATTTGTTGAACAAGGCTAACAAATACGTAAGGGTGAATACTCAGTGACAAATCTTGAGGGGATCAGGTACAAGTATTATTTCATGATTCGAGGTCAAAGGCTTATTGTGGAGGCAGATTCATAAATTCAGAACATAATGGAGAAACTTCAGTCATACAAATCAAAGGTCTCCCTTCTTTTTTTGGGTTTCTTTTCTTTAAGCTACTGGTTTAATCATTAATGGCAGCTTTTCTAAAGGTGGGCATTTTTTGTTCGGCCAACCGAACCGAATAAAAAATCGAAGCTGAGAAAATGAAATCAAAAATCAAATTGAATAGAGGAAAACTGAATAGTAATTAAACTAAATATTTCGGTTCAGTTGAAACCGATTGACAAAGACACTACCATTATTTCTCAAACTAGTCGGTTCGGAAACTCATCGAAAACGCTATTTCTAACAAGTTTCTAGTCGATCAACATCACAAACATCATCACATCATCATCAAATCAGACACTAGACAACATATGATTTTCAACAAAAAAAATATAAATTGGAAACAAAAACCGCAAAAGGAAAAATCATTGCCAGAAAAAAGAAACAGATGAATCCTGATCGAAAATGTCATTCTTACCATTTCTATCTCGCTTTCTAGCCATTTGATGAAGAAAACTACTTAGTTTCCATTATTCATCATCTCCTCTAGTTGATTTCCATCAATATTAAGTCGGTTCATGTCACGACCCAAATCTGGGGTAAATGACTAATGTGTAACTAGACTGAAGTCTGACTACACAAGCATTTAAAAATAAATAACTAAACTGCTATGTAGAAAAATCACTATGTAAAAATTTCTCTAAAATTACAATTGCAACTGAAACAATATTTTTTTTTCATAATTCGAAAATCAATCTAAAATAGAAATCTAATAAGACTACACAAAACTAACTAACTCGACTCGAATGCTCGGCTCAAGAAGGAGGAGTTTGAGTCTCACCGCAGCGGAATATCTGTAACCTGCAAAATAATCTATATGGGTGTGAGCGTTATATATAGGCGCTTAGTAAGTCCATGAATGGCAGGGAAACACTTCTAAAATAATAATACCAAAAGCAAATAATTCAATCACAGACAATAAACATAATGATGTGTAAGGGCAACCAATTTTACGAATATTATCCCACCCTTATTCCGCCTAAAAAATCACAATATATATAACAAGCATCATCCTTATTTCAACCACAAGCGTCAAGAAGGCATTAGTCTTTATTACTAGCATAAATCAAAAGCAAACAAGAATCAAGCATCTCCTCGTCTAGCATCCTCATATGACACACCATCGTACAATACAAGAATTATCATGTTTAAATAATAAAAAAATATTTACTCAAACACATACATTTCTTTGTCTCCTAATCACATGTAGGCTTGGGTAAAGAAAGAATATTATATATAACGAAGTATATATATATATATATATATATATATATATATATATATATATATATATATATGTTAGCAAATAATACACCACAAATAATCAAATATATCCATGAAACTTATCTCGGTTCCCACTACTAAAAATCCACCTGGTCGAACCCCAAGTGTTGACCAAGAACTTCCTAAATAAACAACATAAATTAAGAAGACCTGATGGAAAGACTACCTAATATGAATGAACAAAATGATGTATGAACTAAATATTAAAAATAATTTCAAAATGTTACAAAACATTTTGGAAGCTTAATTAAACTCAATTTAACAATAAAAATCACCTAAAAGTAAATTTACAAAATTTAGAGTTAAAGGCCATCAAAGTTCATAGAAACAGCCCCTGAGTTTAAAAATTTATAAAAAAAACTCTTTGAGCCAAAAATTCTGAAATTTTTCCTTAAAATTTTTATATTAAAATATCATTTTTGCAAAATTTCAGATCACTTGAAGTTCAATAGGTCACTCAATTAAACCTCACAAAAAATCAGTTTCATGATTATTATCAAATTGATAGTAGCTTCAAAAATAATTTATTTCATAAACAAATCAACAATAAAATGAACTAAAAATATTTTTCATATAAACTAGACATCTGGAAGAAATATATATTAAAATTTTGAATCAACATAATTTTTCTATAATTTATTAAAAATCGTCAAATTCCCTATTTAAAACAATTCGCAAAACAAATTTTTGTTTTAATGGAGGAACTATTATAATATTTTGATTTATAGACAAATCACCAAATTGAAACACAAAAATTTAATTTTAACATGCTTAACATGTATTAATTAGAATAAACAAATGAATTAAAAAAAAAGAGATGAAATAAAAACCTCAAAAATTGAAGATCAATAGCTACTGAACTATTGTAAACCAAGCATAAACTGAATATAAATCAGCTTCAAACCCTCATCAGCTCTCCTTCATAATAGCTACTCACTCAAACTTCAACTCTCTAATTATTTTCGCTCAATTCTCATCTCTATAACATAATCATAGATTGTTTGTGTTTTTTCTATTTGGCTGACCTTAGCACACACAAACTCAAATTCCTCTTTTATACTCCAACACTAGGTTTATCACTTATTTTCTTTTTCATTTTTTAAACATCTGAAATAAACTTTTTAAATAAATAACTTTAATTGAATAATTTCTTAAATATTTAATATCCTCCAAAAATTAAACAAGTCTAATTTTTGTCCATCGAAATTAAATAAGGGTTTTGATATATGTAGCCCTTAGGACTGCATATAAGCATTTAATGCGAAGAAAGATTCTTTAGTTATTCAAAAAAAAAAATTTGACTTCTCACTTTTCTAATAAATACTTTTTAGTTATTCAAAAAAAAAAAAAAGTTGATTTCTTACTTCTTCGAAAAAAAATCTTTAGTTATTCAAAAAAAAGAATTGATTTTTTACTTTTTCCATAAAAATTCTTTACGTATTAAATGTTTATATACAGCCCTAACGGCTGCATATATAAAAATCCATTAAATAAATACATAAAATCATTTTAACTCCTATAAATATTTTATATAAAGTCCCACTAAGTAATTTATAAACCGTAAAATATAAAATGACAGTTAAGTATCCGAAAATCTCTAACTTGGAATCCAAATAATATTATAGTTAAAATTCTCCAAATTAAACATTGAATATTATTTTTAACAACATTAATCTCATATCACAACTCCGAAATTTTCATAGACACAAAGATACTGAAAAATAGATTTGTAGTCATCGAATCCGAACAATATTATTATTATACTTAAAATACTCGTAATAATGCCTAAATTAATATTTAGATATTTAGAACATCAAATTCACTTTTAAAATTTTCAATACAAAGAAAATAACTATTTTACCCCTAACCTCAAACTTCACAAAAACAGAGGGTTTTACAGTTCAGCTGAGTTTTCATCAATTTGCAGAACTTGAATCCAATCCCCCCCACCACTGGTCGTCAACGCCATGAATCAACCAAATCGTCATCACTAGAAAATTGCCTAAGCATCGAAGAGTTTGTTTGAACTAGAGTCTTCGTTAATCAATGGCGGTCAGGTGGTAGTTTACAATTGGTGCTAAGGCTTTGATAGAGGTCGAAGCTGCTTTGAATGAGAGGGAGAAGAAATGTTTGTGGGTTAGAGGGGTGTTGTTAGCGCTTAGGTGGTGGCAGAGAGGTGAAGTAGGTTGGTCGAAGAAGAAGGAGTGGTAGGTGCAGTGGATGAAGGTGGAGGTCAAACGAAGGGAAGCAGCATTTGAAATTGTCGAGGAGATGCAGAGAAATGGTGGAGAGGAAGGGTTGAGTGGCAGGAAAGGAAAATGAGAATAACAATAGCAGATAGGTTTAGGGTTAATATTTTAGGGTACATCAAAGCAGCATCGTATTGATATCGGTTTTCGATTCGGTTCGATTTTTAGACACTAAGAACCGAAAAATCGAATCGAAAAATTCAGTTTTAATATTTTCGGAACTGATAACCAAACCGAACAATTTAGTTAACCGAATTTTCAGTTTGGTTCGATTTTGGTTCGGTTTTTGGATTTTTTTTCCCACTTTTCACTTGATTTGTGTACTGATTATTTTTATTGTTTGGATTGAACAGGGGTTTCAGTATCAACTTGGGGACTTTCAGTTGAAAGTAGGGAAGGTTGTTCCTAGTCATTCTGAGAACTTGAGAGGAATAGTTATGGAGGTAACGAACTTGGATTCTTCTATTTTAAGATAAATTGGTAAAAAAATTTAACCTTTCAAGCTATTTATTGCTTTTTTTATTATCCTATGCTTAATCTGGAAACTTTTATGTGTTTGTGGCTTCCACTTATGGACTTCAAGTTCATAGAACTTAAAGCTGATCATGTACTTCATTTTGGTTAAAAGCTTAAAAATCTATGTTTTCGAGCGAGTTCCTCGATTGATCATGCTGGGAATGGAGGACGAACTGAGCTTGAATAATCTACTTCTCAAACTATATGCCGATAGAATTAATAATGTGGTTTTAATTTGGAAATTCTTTGACATGGATTCATGGCTGATCATGAACTTCATTTAGATTAAAAGCTTAAACTCATGCTTTTGAGGTAGTTCGTAGATTGATCATTCTGGGGAAGGAGGGTCATCCCTGAGCTGAACTGAGTAATCTCCTCTTTGAACTGTATATCAATAGAATTTATAATGTGGTTTTTATCTTAAAAATTCTTTGACATCTGTTAATATTGTTTATTTGTTTGTTGGAGAATCTTCCCATATCCTCTATAGAGAAAGCCAGACAAGTGATGGAAG
Source organism: Croton laevigatus (assembly GCA_949640765.1). Lineage (NCBI taxonomy): Eukaryota > Viridiplantae > Streptophyta > Magnoliopsida > Malpighiales > Euphorbiaceae > Croton > Croton laevigatus. The sequence continues at coordinate 3,789 of CATIWJ010261840.1, read as the reverse complement.
AATTTCTCTATATATGGCAAGAGGCCATTTCAAAAGGATCATTGCTTGGTCATTTTATGCAGATAGAACCTAACTTTGGTGAGTTTGGTTTGTTGGATCAGTATACTCCACAACACACAGCTGTGCAGTATGCTACTGTTCTTGCTTAACTCATAGCAACACAGCAATCGGTACAAGAAACTAGAAATTAGAACTTCATTGTGTATACTTATTGTAGAATTAAGATTTTGCCATAATGTTTGATTTGGCTTTATTTTGCAATAGCATTTAAGGTAGGTTTCAATGGTTTGACAGGTCAAAATGCTAGATGTGCTCGGCAAAAGTAGAATTGAAAGTAGCATTTAGAGATTTAGTTGTTTTTGAAACTTTTACTGATGATATGCTTTGTTATTCAATCCTTACACTATATAAGGTATTCTTCAGTAGTTGTTACAATAGTTGCTTACATGTACATGTAGCTTTCTACTACTGTAGGCACATTATTAAGCAGTTTTTGCCATCTGCAATTGTTTCAAAACAATCAAAGTATCAACCTTTGGCGATGGCGAATCATGAAAGAAGAGGCAAATGGCTGAGGTATCGTCCATCGCAATGCCTTGTCTCTTATATTTCCATGCGTGAGCTGGGCATTGAGCCAACCTTTTAGCTGATTTTTCTGTGTTAGGCATTGAAGAAACAATCTGGATTACTTCTTAGTTGGAAATAACATCCTATAACTGAATAAAAAATAGAGTCAATACCTCCAGAAATTAGGGGGAAATCAAGGAAGAAGTATATGCATACAAACCCCATCTGTGGCCAGAATTACGAAGTGATCTCTGCTTGTTATGCTTCTCTTTATCACATCAGGTATTGAAATGAGTCCAAAATCTTTTAGACTGTGATCACCAAATGCTCTTGGTAATGCTAGTCCTGGTTTTTTTCGATTAGGCATCCAAACCCTATACACCCCCGATTCATCACTTAAAACAGAACACCTAACCGTTTGACTGTGTAATTCTTTCGAACTCCTCTGCAATTACCATTAACATAACAATAAATCTTCAATTAATGCAGGAGAATCCTCACTCTTTATTGCTGTGGATAGAAAGTTCTAAGACATTGCTTGCTTTATTCATGAACATGGTCCTGCTTGCTCTTACAAAGGAAGTAATGGTATAAACATTTTACATGCGGCAATCATCAAATCTGTCAATGGTAAGCCCAGTGTTGTTCATCATTTATCTTGTCACGAACTTTATTATTAATTCTTGATTTCTAATTGATGTTTGAGTATATGGCTTGCAGTTTTAAGGCATTCAGAATTTTCAATTGGAAGTTTGCTTCTCGTGTATGTGTTTTCCATCATGGCTTTTCTGAGGAATCCTACAAGTTAATAAACAAGTTATCGTTCCAGTTTAGCTTCATTGGAGAAGGTAATTAAACACTATATTTTCTTGATATTAATTTTAGTGAAGTAGCTGAAATAGTTTATGTTGATTTTTAATTATAATACCTTTCTCCCTGAAGGCTTCATAGAGGCTATGCTAAAAAGGTTTTCATCTGCAAATTCTGAAGCGGATGAGTCTGGATGGATTCCTCTTCACTATGCTGCTGATATGGGAAATTCAGAAGTTGTTGAACATTTGTTAGACTTGGATGACTCAGCTCACAAGATTGACAAAAAAGGCATGTCTGCTCTGCACATATCTGAAAAGGCTGGTAATGATGAGCTTATAAAAAAATGTCCCTTTATGTTTGAGCTGGTAGACAACAAAGGTCGTACAGCTCTTCATGTTGCTGCGAAAAGTGGTAAAATGAGTGTGGTTAGGATATTCCTCGAACACTCAGTTTTTGTAGATATCCTAAACAATCAAGATGAAGATGGAAACACCTTGTTACTTTCAGCTGCTCTTCATGGGTGCTATGAAGTTTTACCACTAATTGCAGCTGATAAAAGAGTTGACACGGGACGATTAATAAGAAGAATGGTTTAACTACGTCTTACATTATTAAATCAAGCAAGTTGCTTTCACTTACGCAAAAGGTAAAATAGTTTATCTAGCTGATGAGCGAATTCTTTATTTTTTTCATATTTAGCTCTTTTGAAACGCAAATGTTATAAGGCAAACCAGCGTGCTGGGTGATTTAAGCCTTGGGTGTCATTATTGCGTTGGCCAATAAGTTTTCTAAAATGGTGATTTCCTTGGGCATACTTACGTACCTAGCATTCTAGTGTGTCTTCTATCAGTGCCCTTTTTGAAAACGTTTTCTTGACATGGTTTTACAAGTTCACACATTGGCAAAATTGAGGAACAAAGGTGTTCAAACATTTGACTAGCTAATACAAGAAAAAATGAAGGAAACCCTTGATACTCAGCAAGATCAAGTAGAGCAAAAGAAAAAGAAAAAGAAGCTGCAAGAGGCAAAAATAATGAGTCAGCATCTCAACCTTTCAACGGTTGGGCCAACCTTAACCTGGTGGTGGCAACTTTTATTGCAACTGTCACATTTACAGCAGGTTTCACACTGCCTGGCGGGTTATACCAGGATGACAGTAAAGGCCATAAAGCTGGCATGGCAATATTGAGCCAATATGCTACTTTTAAAAAGTTTTTTTTTTATTTTGGATTCACTAGCATTTGCTTTATCAACTTTCTCAATTATTCTCAATTATTATTCTGTTGCAATTTCACGGAATCAAGTTTTATACTAGAAATTGTTGTTTTTATCCGTGGGCTCCAATTTCCTTTCCATTTTGGCGCTTTGCCTTTGGCACTTTGGCTGTGTTGACTCAATCAATTTTGGCTTAAGCAAGCTTCTACTCAGATTGCAACATTTTGTGGTGAAGCTGTTTGCTTTATGGCTATTATTATACCTTTTCTTTTCTTCGGTTTTACTAATCTATATGATACCATGATTATATTGAGTCGACATGTAAAAACTTGACCACAATATGTCGCTTCTGTTCATCTATTATAAGAACGTGTGTTTGAACTTTGAAATCTTCATTTAATTTTAGCATGCTGATGCATGAATTTATAGCAATGATGTAACATTTACTTAGTTATTTGTACTCGTCTTGTGTGCTTTGATTTAAGGTTTTTTTTATCTATTACTAAAATTGTAATGATTGATTTGTATGATCACTAAGGCCTCAATGCTATTTTACTATTTAAAATGAAAGATTTATTTTAATTAGATAATTTAATAATTTAACTTAAACCATTTTCTTTTTCAAATACTATGAACAAGTGGCTAGCGATGGATGGTATTAATATTTAGATATTGAGTCCTCAAAAGCTGATTCTGCTACTTCATAGTTTTTGGCTACATTGCTATGGTTTTGACTTATCATTTCTTAATTTTGAACAATAGGACGATTAAAAAATTAACCATTTATGTCCTCCATTATCTTTAAGAAATTATTTGAGATTTTGGCAAAAAACTACAGAATCAAATATGATGGGAGGACTTTAAATGTTTAATTAATCATATCAAAATAGAGAATCACTTTATCTTAATTAGTGGTTCCATCATAAACTATTGCGAGGCTGAGATTTTGATACAGAAAGATGGCGTTGATATAATTATTCCTTTCAATGTCTAAATATAATTATTGTAATAATTTTCTCCTCTTTTCTTTCTAATGAAAAGGATAATGTAATGTTTTATTATCTGAAAACCTTTTTCACATTAATAATAATTTTTTTAGGGATACAAAGAAATACAGTTCAGACTTAATAGTTTTTTTGGCATTTTTAAAAGGAGAAAAAAAATTGGTTAAAAACAACAATTCATATTTAAATC
>CATIWJ010261790.1:0-10206 GCA_949640765.1 Croton laevigatus | reverse complement strand
GGTACTATCTTTTACTAAAATTTTGACCTATCTTTTATGTGATTGTTGTATTATATTATGTGAGCCTTGCGGTTGCACGGGTGTCACCAGAAGGAACAATTAATGCCGATAGCTCGAGATCCAAAATTTCTTGCATCCGTTTGGTTATAAGAATAGCGCTAAACCTATTCGTGACTAGGTTATTTTTGTTTATCTTGGGTTGTAATAAGTTGCTGCCACTTGTGAACCATGCTAAATGACACGTGGAGATGACGTGTAATGACAATGTGGAATGGGAGGCATGTGAGGCGTATCACGTGGATGATGCACGGGGTGAGGTTGTGGGCTAGTTTGGAAGGTTGTATGACCCGAAACCTCTTCCTGACATGTGTTTTTACTACTTTTTGCTATGTAACAAACAGTATTAATGATCTCCGCTGGCTTAAGCCAAAACTATGCGTTTATAATGTTTACACTATTAGGGCATTTACTTATGAATTGAAGAATTTTTTTCTTTTTAATAATAAATAATAACACATGTTACATGGACCAATAATAAATACGTAACGTCACAGGATTTTAAACAAGTGGTATAGTAAAGGGTTTATTCCGCAGAATTAATTATTTGATCAACATTAATTTAGGTGCTCGTTTAGTAAAACTGTAACTATTTATCAAATACTAAAAGTAATACAACACTACTTAAATTGTGTTTAATATCGATTTTTAGGAATCTTTTAGCATTTTAGCTAGTCGAAATATCAAAAGTTATTTTTTATAGCGTATAATAACATAATTTTTAGTTATTTAAGTAGTATTTTATAAATAATAAAAAATTGATTTTCTTAACTATCAACATATTGTAACAATGAAAAACAGCTTCAACCCACTAAGGTTTTTCCTTAAAATCTAAATCATCAAATGGTACATAAGTAATATTTATTGGAAATTACTTGAAAACTGTTACTATAACCAAAAATATTTTAGGAGAAGTGTTTAAAAATCTTGAAACAATCTTAAGTTTGAATTAAAATGTGATTAAAAAAAACAAAATTATATACAAAAGGAGTCAAAGTGTCTAGTGAATTATTTAATATGGTTATGATGGAATTCTTGTTTAATGCAAATGAATTAGGAGGCATAATAGTGATAGATAATAATTAGTAGAGATTTGTTTTCTCCTTTAATTAAATTTCAAGCAATGTGAGATTATTAGTAATAATATGATATGGGTTTTGCACAACTTTAAGCTGAATTTGGGGAGAAATAGGAGAGATAGAGACGGGAGAAGAAGGAAAAGGGGATGGGAAGTTACTATTACTCATGATTATATCGAAGGTGACACACACGCACAGAGAGGCACAAGTCTCCATCTCTTTTTTGACTAATGCCACGTAGGATTGTCAATTGAAATATTTTCCTACTTTCATGTGGGTCCCATTCCTCTTCTACTATTGGTTTTTTATTTTCTGAACTTTCCACTTATGTACTGCCACGTCACACTCCAAGATAGGCTTCTTCCTTCCAGACTCAGATGCTAAAGCTAGTTGTTGGGTTTTTTGTGTGTGAAGCAAAACAGTAAGGGGTTCGCTGTAACCACGACACTGTAGCTTTATTATTATTATTTTAAACAAAACTTTTAGCACAATTATATTTTTATACAAATGTTAAAAAATAATTTAATAACATATATTTTTTAAAATTTATTTCAAATATATTATAAGATTATTTGTAAATATGTAAAATAAATTAACAAAATATATTAATTAAAATATTTTTTAACATTTAACAAAAAAATTATATTTTTAACTTTTAAATATTTGATTTGGATTGCTCATATAGTTCGATTCCAATTTTATGATGAGATGAAATATAGAAAAACTTTCTGATAATATTTTTTTTTTATGGAATTTGCGGATACTATTAAGAAGAGAATTTGTAATAAGAAATTTATTTTCTTTTATTATGAATTGATTGGAAATTATAAATAAATTTGGTGTAAATAATTTTATTTTTGAAAAAATAAAAGAAGAAAAGACAATTTGTAAATAGAGAGGGTATCCAAAGAAATTGCAATAGTCAAAGAATAATCCAAAGGCAGGAAATAAATACAATTTGTTGCGTCGATCGAGAAAGAAAGTAGACCCCACACACTGTTCATTTTCCGTCGCGTTTTTGCAGATCTATCAACGACGATGGGTCCCTCCCCGCTGGCTATTACCAAAAAGAAACAAAACTCACCGTTTTAATCTTACGAAGCACATTACAAATTAGAGCAGAAATGTAAACTTGACGATAACGGGAGTGACGTCGTTAATTAGTACAGTAAATTACGAAAGAAGGGTAAAAATCGTTGGTACGGCGTTGGAAGTGTGAAAACAAAAATTCATCCAACGGCGGAAAGTGATTCTGCCTCGTTCACACCGTATGAAGAATGGTATTCCCTCGGGGCTCACGGGCGTGAATTCGCTATTTTGTCCTCACTCGTCACATTTTGCCTGCTGCTTGTTTAAATTATTGTCCTATACAAAATATTTTCAGACAAAAACATCTTAGCTTGTGTTACTTTCATGAACAAGAAGTAGGCTGTACAGCATTGCTAATTGTCTTTTTTTAATATTACGGTTACAACTATACTTTTCTTCTCAAATGATTATAACTTTATTTTATTTTTAAAGAGCAATAAAATTTTATTACTTATTGGAATGTAAATGAATGAAATCAACTCTATAAAGTTTGATCTATCTGTTTGTTTAGAATTGATTTCGAATCAGTTTTATTAATTCAGATATCGTTATATTGAATTTTTTTTTTTCCTAGGAGGAGGAAAGAAGAAGACAATGAAATAATAAGATTTGATGTCTGATAAAGCCTAATGAGCAAGTTAAATTAAAAAAAAAGTGAGTGTTCCACCACCTTATTTCACCCACTTATTCTAAAGCGTGAAATGAACATTTCCACTTTACAAAGCTCCAAAAAAAAAAAAATTAAATAAAAAAGATCATTATCTACAACAGTCAAAACCACTAAAACAAAACCTAACTTCATAGATATGTATCATATAATACATAATAATTTTTTAAGAATCATTATAAGATCCTAGAAGTTAAGATCATACTAATTAAAATCATAAATTGTTGCATGGATTAGCTATTAGATTAGAGTAGTTTTTTAGTTAGGGTGGGAATTGATTTCGAAAATTATGTCAAATTATATACTAAGAACTTTTTAATAAACTAAATTTTGATGTGCAACTATTAGTTAATCAACAATCTTTCATTAGATTAAAAAAAAAAAATCAACAATATTTTATTAGCTGATTAATTTGTTAATTTACTGTCTTTATAAATATTTCAGGTATAGTGCATATATAATATATTGAAGGTCAGATTCTGATAATTTGATTTGATCGCAGAATTTGGTATTTATTAACGTAAGGAGAAGTTTATGAAATCACTAGTAGAGTTGGGTGGATTGAGACTTGAGTCCAAAGGGGTTGAATTCTTTCACTTTATGAAACAAACAAGTAGTGGGAGATGGTCAATTATTTCATCTAATTGCATGCGCTTCCTTCGCATTATAAGGTTGATTTTATAATATTTGATTTGATATTTTTAGCCAACTATACTTTACTTTATAAATAAATTGCAATCTCATTGGTTATAGTCATTTTATTACTGTACAACCTAATTCAATGGGATTTGTATTATAACTAGGATTTTAATCTTTCATGTTTTGTGAACCCCGCTAACATACTTATTAATTACTACCTCCGTGTTTTTCATTTTTTTACATTTGCTTTTCACCAATACCAATAAAATCAACTTTTCATCAATATCAAAACAAAAATAATAATAAATAATTATTAACCTTCTAAAAAATTTACTTTTTCACCAATACCAATAAAAAAATAATAATAAACAATTACAAAACTTACCATAAATGGAAACGTAAAGAAATGAAAAACACACCCAAAAACGGAAACATAAAGAACCTGAAAAAACGGAGGTAGTATTACACAATTTGTTTAAAAAAAAAAAAATTAAACGATAGTTAAAGAAATTAATTTATATAGTTTAGATACGATTGCATATTGTTATTGGTTAGGGTGATGACAAAAGGTATACTTGTATATCAGTACCCCTCCTATTTTGTACCTAAAGAACTCGACATTACACATATTTTTTGGGTTTAAAATAAAAGAATGTACTCAGCTATGCCATGGGCCGAGGCTTGGCTGTTTACGAGTCACCAAGAGTTGGGACCGTAACCGGATCGGAGCATGGTGTGAATTGGCCAAGCTGGTATGAGATTTTTGCAGTTCAAGTGATTAACCAACTTATTTTACTGGTCTTGGCAAAAAGGGTTATTGTTCAAAAAAAAAATTTGAACCTGGACCAGAATGGAGGTGCTACAATCCTGGATCAAGCTAAACACGGGCTTAGTTAGGTTGACCATGGACAAGAAATCTGCAGTTCAAGCGGACCAACCTGAACCGTGGCCACCTCTAGATGTACCGGTACACCAATGTACCTTTTACAATTATCCTATTAGTTATATCACTAATTTTTCAATGAAAATTATAGTAAATATTCATTTTTAAAATATATTTTTAATAATGTTATATAGTTTGAAATATTATGTAACCGTTGTTCTTTTAAAAAAAATTAATTATTATAAGAAATCCTGCCATATACGTATGATTATAAAGCATTAAAGGGTGGAATAATACCTCTTTTTGTTGAAATGCTATGAATTAACAATATAAAGGATTCTAGTATGCGCATCCACATTTGCCTTAGCAATATGTGAAGAATGGAAAGATCGGGAGAGAAAAAGAGATTTTGGTACTCCCTCAGACATTTAAAAGTGAAATTAAAAAAAAAAAAGACATAGAAAATACTTAAAATGGAATAAGGAAAAAAAAAACATACAAGACATTTAAAGTGAAATTGAAAGAATATTTTATAATGAATTATCGAGTTGGACATGCTCTCTTATGTTCCTTTTAATTGGATAATGTACTCAAGGTTCTAAAACAATAATCACTTGAACCTTAACAATTGATAAAAAAAAAATTCGAAGGCTCTCAAGCTAAAGCTGCAATCGTTTATATGTCATATGAATACATTGTTGAATATCCAGCCTAGGATACCAACTCTCTTTATCAACTTTGTCAAGAAAGTCAACAACACCATCATCTATGTCTCCCAACACTATTATTCTCTTTGTCTCCCAATATTGATAGTAATTTATGCTCTTTCTGTAATATAAACATATGTTGTTTATAGAGTTTGTAAGTTTTATGTAGAGAGTGATAGAGAGAAAGAGTAATGTGTGTGTGTTTTTGTTGAGAGGAAACATTGATGTATTGAGAGAGGGTTGTTTTTTGTAGTTGAGTGAGGGTTGCTCCTCCTGTAATTCTATTACGTGATTAATAGAAGAATTTTTAACTCTAACAAGTGGTATCAGAGCCTTGGTGAGCTCCATAAAAAAATTTTTTTCTCTCTAAAAACACCTACTGTCCCAATTTCGTGTTTTCAAATTTTGATCGAAAATCAAATTTGATCACACCACTAGGTAGGGCTCGACGAGAGGAGCATTCTGAAATTTTCGGGAGGAAAAACGGCCACCGGACAAAGGCTCACGCGCCTGCAACTGGGAAAAACCAGTCTGGCCACGTGCTCCACGCGCCAGCATTGAGGAAGCCGATCCCAGTCAGTGCCACATCATCACCACGTCAGATCAGGTGCCCAGTCAGACTGCCATGTCACTGGTCCACGTCAGCCTGCCACGTCATCGGACACGTCAGATTTTCTGCCACATCATCCTGCCCCGTCGGCTCAGGTCAGCTTCTCAGGCACTGATAAGTGGCACACTTTCTTGCTGCCACGTGGCCAAATAAGGAGGCCACTGGTTTGAACCGATCTGGTTCGGTTCAATTTGTTTTGGAGGTCCGGTTCAGTCGTTTCCAGGCCGGTTTTCGAAGAAGTAAGACTGGTTCCTAACGTTTTTCAGCGTTCCAGATTCAACCGTGACCTCGGTTTTGCCTAATTTTGCTCCCACAGTCTGGTACAAGCAAATTTGAGGTATTTTTCATGGAGTCTTCAAGCACGGATACGATGATCCGACTTATGCCCACAAACTACAACATATGGAAGCCAAGGATGGAAGATTTACTGATTCTGAAGGATTTAGCAGAGCCTTTAGAAGTCAAAGGTGTCAAACCAGACACGAAAACAGAGGAAGTCTGGACGAGAACGAACAAGAAAACTGTGGCGTTAATCAGACAATGGATTGACCACAGTGTTTTTCATCATGTTTCTCAAGAGACAAACGCATATACACTCTGGGTGAAGCTAGAGAATATGTATCAAGCAAAGACGGCCCGCAATGAGACGCTCCTGATGAGAAGATTGGTAAACCACAAGTTGTGTGGTGGTACCTCTGTTGCAGAACACCTGAGTCAATTTCAGGATCTTGTAAATCAGCTCGGTGCATCTGAATGGATTCTCAAAGACGAGGAGCAAGCCATATTGCTATTGAGTTCTCTACCTGATAGCTGGGAGACGCTCGTTGTTACTCTCAGTAATTCTGCTCCCGATGGCAAAGTAACTATGCAGTTGGTTACAGATGCTTTAATAAACGAGGAAGCCCATAGAAAAGAAGTTGGGGTTGATTAGTCGCATGCTCTTGTTTATGAAAGCAATGAAAAAGGGGGAGGCAGAAATGGAGGTAGAAGTAAAGGTCGAGGTCAAGGCCGAGGCCGAGGAAGAGGAAAAAATCGAGACTACGATCCAAAAAATGTCGACGAAGACACGGATCAAGATGATAGTATCATTAAATGCTATCATTGTGGCAAGAAAGGTCACAAAATAAGAAATTGTCGGAAGTTTCTGAAAGAGATAGCGCAAAGCAGTCAGAAATCTCAGAAAGATGATGGTGACACCATGGTCACCATATCATCGGATGTTGCATAATCTGAGTGGGAGGCCTTCCTCCATCATGATTCAGAGGAAGGAGATATACGGAGATGAAAGAGTATCCAAGATGTTGTTGTTTTCCCTTATTCAAGGTTTACGAATAAGGATGAGATACCTTTCTCTAAGGTGTTCAGAGAAAAAGAGAGAAGGTATTGACTGAGGGAGAGCTATAGAGGAAGATGGAAGCGTCTCGTCTGATGATACAGGGGGAGCTAGAGAGTTAACAAGAGAAATTCTTCCTTTTCTGTGAGAAAAAAGAAGATGATAGCGGTACCCTACTATTTGGTAGTAGGAAGTGACGGAAGAATCTGGAGGGGGAGTTTGTTGAATATCCAGATTCTTGAAGTCAAAAGGATTGCCTACAAAGTCAATGGCATCATAAAATCTTCATCATTGTGTCAAACTCTCTTTATCAACTTTGTCAAGAAAGTCAACAACATCATCATTTTCTTTGTCTTCCAATATTGATAGTGATCATATGCTCTTTTTGTATTATAATAGATGTCATTTTTATAGAGTTTTGTTAGACAGAGTTTGTAATAAGAGAGAGTGAGAGTGAGAAAGAGAGTTTTTGTTGAGAGAAAAAATTGAGTTTGAAGAGAGGGTTGTTTTTTGTAGTTGAGTGAGAATTGCTCTTCCTGTAATTTTATTACGTGATTAATAGAAGAATTTTCAACCCTAACAATATGGACCGCAAAGGAACTATAGAATTCTCTATCTGAGGAAGCATGCCGGAAAGATAAATTTATTTTCAACGATCAGATAGACAGCAAAGGAAATATAGAATGGGGTCCAAACATTTGTAGGAGCAAAATTCAAAATATTATTAATTTCAAAGGAAATGAAATATTCTATAAAAAAGTTTTGAACTAATTTGTAGGAGCATATATGACGCATGCATTACTGTAAAAGACTAGAGTTATGTGAGAACCGAAGACCAAAATGAACGGAAAATTTCCTATACGTAAGGCACCGCTATACTAATTATGTCAAGTGTTTGTAATGCCATTATATATCGCACTATATATTTTAGTAAGTTGATGTACTTGAATGGTAACATTCATCTAAAAAACTTTCTAGTATTACACAATTCACTAAAGTCGTATGATATAATATAATAATACATGTAGTATTTTTTTTTCTTTTCAAATTTCTCATAAGGGAGCAAATTCACAAGCCAAATTTATTACTTGAAATCACACTCTCGTAATTAAACATCATAATTCTTCTAAAAACAGACTTGTATGCATTTCATAAAGTGAATATCTTCTGATTAACATCAAAACGTTCAGAGCTACAAAGCTGAGGCTTCTGCAAATATTTATATAAATAAATATTAATCAGTAATTTCATCAAGTCAGATAATAAATTTCATATATACTAATATATATTACCCACTTTGTTCAATTTCAAATTTTGACGTTCAATTTAATTTGAGAAATTTCCATTTAAAGAAAATAAAAATGAGTAAAACTATTTATAATAATCTTAATGAAATTTAATAGTCACACATTAATTCTAAACTACAAAACTTAAGTTCATTGCTCCATTGACTCTATTATAAAGATATTAAAGACAATTTATTGACTTGTATTAAAAAATTGACATTCTCTCTATATCTCTATATAAATTGAACGGATGTTTCAAATATTGATAAATTAACATGTTATTTAAAACCTTACTTTAAAAAAATTAATTCATATAATTAATATAGTAAATTATAGGCAGGAATTCAACCATTAGTATTATTTAACAAAAACATATTAGTTAAGTTTTAATGTTTATAAAATTTTGAAACATGAAACTTCGTTTATTTATATAAAAATTTTCCTAATGATAAGAAAACTAGGAGGATTTGATAATAATACTAAAAAAAAAAAATTGACCTGTAATAATCTGCTACGGAACAGGTTTCTCAAGATCTTACTGAAAATGCCTCCTTGTCGATCAGCCTCTTCAATGCCTTTATAGATGCTCTCTAGCAGCTCCCCATATGTTATTTTTGGCCTTTTTAGTACAGCAGTTACGAAAGTATGAGTCAAAGCTCCACTCATCTTTTTATCAGCTTTACTGAATGCCTGCAATATTTTAAAACTATTAAAATAACCTTACAAAGTAGAAGACAATTGAAAAATAAAGGGGGTTAAACACTAATTTTACCTTCCAAAAAAAAAAAACAGCTAATTTTACTTTTCACAATTGGACTAAACATTTAATTTTTCAAAAAATAATACTACCTCTGTTCCAAAACTATTGAGACATTTACTTTTCATCCGTTTTTTTTTTCTATAATTTTCTTTCCATTCTACTATTTACATCCACTCATTATAAAAGTAGACTCTACATGCACTAAAAATAAATTAAATCCACTACAAAATAAAAGGTAAAATTATCATATTTTAACTAAAAATACAAAAAATTTAACTCATTTTAGAACAACCATTTGCCCTAAAATCTGAAAAATATTAGAACGGAGGTAGTATAAAATTTTGATTGTAATTATGTACATCTTATCGTGGAATTAAGGTTTATTTAAGAAAGATTTCATTTTAAGGTGAACGGCATATCGTTGGTATAAAAAAAGAAAAAAAGAACTTACGTCAGTGTCAGCAGCCATTTGTTCATCAAGACAAGCTGTAATAGTGATAGCCAATCCACCGCTTGTGGTCTTTTTAACACCAGAAGGTGGGCTATTGTCAGCCCAAACTTTCCTGATTCATAAAATATAAATAAAATCCATAACTGAGATTCTTATTATTATTATTATTACTTTTATAAAAAAAAAATTCACTTATTCTAAATAAGTAGAAGTATATAAAAGATTTGGTTCAAAGTAGAGGAGAGGCAAATTAATTCAGAAAAGAAGGCAAAATAGCGACAGACCATATTAAGGTGTGAGTAATCCAACATGGATTAAAAATACAATACATGTTAATAGGGCTATAAATGAGCCAAACTGCTCGCGAGTCGCTCAGTGTTCGCTTGATAAAAATTCGGCTCGAGCTCGGATAGATGATAAACAAGCTGAGCGCGAGCTGGAAATCCAGGCTTGTTTAATTAATGAGCCGAGCTAGAGCGCGTTTGTTTAATAAACGAACCGAGTGCGAACAGACCAGTACTTGGCTTGTTTGCAACCCTACATGTTAATTTGTTTATAAGATGAGTCCAACTTATTATAAGTTTAAATAATAATAAATGAATTTGACAAATAATGATTAAAGATGAGGGGATTTTAATATAAATA
>CATIWJ010261783.1:0-22833 GCA_949640765.1 Croton laevigatus | reverse complement strand
AAAATGATTCGTGAAAGGGAAATGATTTTTGATTTACGATTGGTTTAAGGGATTTGATATTGAATTTCTAATAAAGGATTTTATGAGATAACCTCTAGATTTAATTATTTTTATAAATAAGTTCTCATGAAATGAATTTGTCAACTGGCTTTAAAGGTCTATGTTTTATTTTACCTGCAAAAATTATATATGTACCCACTGAGCTTGGAGTTGCTCAGCGAGTTATTTTCTGTAACTCGCAGGACCGCTACTAGACGTTTTGGAGAAACAGCAGGAGCGAGGAAAGTTCCCAGACGGTATACATTGTGGTAATTGTTTTGTCGGTTATAATTGGCATGTATACGAGTGTAAATATGTTATAGATTGAAATTTTAATTTAATCAAGAAAATAATAGTGGACAAACGGCGCTGTGACACCTAAGCTCGTCTTATTCGTAAGGCGGATTTGGAGTGTTACACTACAAGATAAGATTAAGAAAAAAAGTTGATGAATTAAATGAGGGTTGAAATTTGATAAAATTTTAAGAATTGATTGGTTTGATGGTAGATTCAGACAAAAACAAAAGGAAAAGAAAATGAAAAAAAAAGAAAGAGAAAAAAACGAAGAAGAAGAAGAAGTTTGCACTAACAGGGGAAAATTTTTGAATTTGGGGTTTGAATTCCTTGTGTTTATTGCCAAAACTAAGATTGTAGAGTTGTAGATTGAGTTGAGAGGAGTCATTTTCTGGTGAGAAAGTCACCGACCTGACGCTGGACGCCGTCGAATGAAGCCGGTCAAACCAGAAGCTGAAAACAGTCAATGGAATTTCAAAACGCCGTATCTCCGCCCTCGGTTGCTCGCTGTCCGAGATAAGATCACCAACAAGTCGGCGCCGTCGAGAGGAGTTCGCCGGTACCAGCCTTGCCACCAACCGTCACCGGAATCGCTATTGGGCCTTGTTGGGCCGAAGGTGGCGACGGGAAAGAAATTCAGAAGCTGAAGGTTGAAGGAGATCAAAACGCGGAGTAGGCGCACATTTCGGCTAAAACGGCAGCACATTGAAAAATTTCCAAATTGGTCCCTGGAGAAGTTGCCGCGTTTAAGTAAGCCCTGGAATTTACATTTTGACCCATGAAGTTACTTTGGCTATACATTTAGGTCCTATTTTACATTTTAGTCCAAAAAAACTTAGGAAAATTGCTATTAGGTCCCTCCGTGTTTTACAAATAGACCCAGAACTTACTTTGGCCCTTCAATTAGGTCCTAATTATTCTAAAATAGCCCTAAACTTATTTATTTAGTGTAATTTCATTCAACAGAAAGTTAAATAAATTATTTACTCAATTTTAAATATTTAGGGATCCAAATTAAATTATATAAATTATTAAAAATACTTAAATATTATATTTAGGACCCGCAACTAATGACGAGCGAGGAAATTAAAGGAATATACACGTAGGGCTATTTGCGGACACTTTTCAGGTTCGGTACTATTTAGTATTTGAAATGAATTTGATTTTTGAATATTTATTTTAAGCATTTAAATATTTTTACTGCTTTGAATAAATATTTGCTAGGAACTCGAATGTGCGTTCGAGTTGTATATAATTGTTTGTTGAACTTTTAATATTGACGCGATAGTTGCAGGCGCGATGTCACCAGCGCGATAAAAATGAAATAGTATTTAAATGATGAAGTAAATAATGGAATTTCATAGAATTGATAATATTGTACAATTGTTATTGAAAAGTGATGTTGAGGAATGAGATGGTATTTTATACTCTACGTGGTTATGGAACCTAGTGGTAAGTATATATCGACATATGGGCAAAACTCATGTACAAGTGAACAAATGAAATGAGATAATGAAATGAAATGAAAACAAACATGCATAACTACAGGTTATGGCTTATAAAATGAAAAATGGGCGTATCAGTGGAATACGACCCCAATGATTGAAAAGAAAACGGCGTATATGAGAAATACGGCTGACACGAATAGCCCTTGGACTTATCCTTGGAATCCAACAAAAGCCAGTAGAGTAAATGTATTTATTGTTTGAGTAAAATGTGTTTGATTTGCGAACTGTATTTGCTAAATGACCCGTGTTAATATGTTTATTATTGAAATGATTTTCTGAAATGAATTTTTCAACTGGTTTTAAACATTATTGAATCATATATCTGTACCCACTAAGTATGGAGTTGCTCAGCGAGTTATTTCTGTAACTTGCAGGTCCACACTTAGACGATTTGGAGGAACAACAGCTATCCGGTCAGATCCTACAGGATATACTTTTTGGAACCAACTTTTGTTTACTGTAGTTTGACATACATGTAAATATAGACAGTAGCATCGACGTATACTAGATAATTATTATGTAAAGTATGACGATTTGCTTTTGTAAAGAATAATTTTTATTAGTCTGTAATATTACGACATGTTATTGTATATTATTTAATTACGTTTAACAGTAGTTAGCAGTTTTGTGGCACCTTAGCTTGTCTTATTCGTAAGGTGAGTTGGGGTGTTACACATTCATCTTATGAGATCAAGATGTGACACTCTTCAATATGAGATGATACTCTTAAAATCTACCTAACAAGTAGACCTATAGGAGAAGAACATCTTTGGAAAACTCCAACCACCAACAACACCATTCATGTAAAATTCCTCTTGAAACCTCTGTAAAATCCCACAGCGTATATTAATTGAAATTTGATATGATATATATGTTAGATCATCTAACTACTTAGTCAACTTGGGCTAACTATTTTACGCTAGTGGATTTGGGCCTAAGTAGTTGACGAAGGTAGTTATGGGGATTATTTTGGAGGCTTGTGCAGTCAGACTCCAATCTAACTACATGCCGATTGCGGTCTTAGATTGGGTTGTGACAACCTCCAAGAAAGAAAATAAAAAATATCAATTGTTGAGATCCCAAATGAACAGATCTACCAAGTAAAAGAGATGAACATCTATCTCTACCATCAACTAAAAAACTCTGAAGAGGGACAAGGCCATAACAACTAAAAGAAAACTGAAATAACCTAAGAATAATAGAAAAGATGAAGAAAATAAAAAAAAGGCTATTGCTGGTACCGACGGTAGCCCCACAAGAAACCCAAGTCAAGTTCTTTAGTGGAGAGAGTTTAGAGAGAGAAAAGGAAAGAAGAGAGAGGAATAAGTTTTTGCCTCCCACTCCCCAAGTTTGTGGTTAAGAGAAAAAATTATTTAATTCTCATATTTCTTCAATTGGATTGGAAGGATGCAGGGCAAAGGGTTGGTTCAGTCCTTGGAGCATGACAAGTTTGGCCACATCAGGAAATGCCATTAGTAAAGTAAGAAGTAGCCTATTTCATTTCTTTCACATGACAATTTTGACCCAATGACTTAAATTTAATATCTTTTTTTTTTTTTTCCAATAAGATATCTTAATGCATGTGGCCTACGTATTGAGATTTTATTTACCAGTGGATTTATTGGACTGCTAATTCTACGAATACACGCATGCTATTTGAAAATTTTTGAGTCATTTTACATGCCATTATTTTTTCTTACCTTTAAATAATTACCTTCAAATTTTATTATATTATCTTTCAAATTTTTTTTTTCATTATATTGACTATTGTTATGTCATTTTTTTTGGGGTGAAATGTCTTGGTATGTCATATTAGACTATGTACGATCCACTTATTGAAAAGGCTAATGACAATCTTGCCACTACCACCATAAAATTAAATTGGATACATCCACCAGATTTGAAAATATGAATTTGTACATAAAACTTACAAAACGTTATGAAATTTATTTATTATCTAAAATTTTTTATTAAATGCTCATTTTTTTATTATTGCTGATGATAATGGATATATTTATCTTATAAGTATATGCATTATCGTTAGAGGATAAAAATAGAGAATACAATCTACACATGAAACTTGAGCTATTTAATTTTTGGGATAATACCATAGAAGGACTAGTTTTTATTTTTAAGTTTAAAAATAACTTTTAGCCTAATTAAATTTTCAGTTCTCTAAAGAGTCATATTTTAATTTTTAACTCTTAAACGGGTTATATTCATTTTGTTTATAAAATATTTATAATTTATTTATAATATGTTTATAAATATTTTATATCTCGTTTACAATTGAAAATTGGTTATTTTGAGAATTATTTTTTTTTTAAAAATGATCTTGTTTAGAATGTGATAAAATTTAATAGACAATTTATATTAAAACCCCTTAATTTGTTTAAAAGGAATGAGAATTGATTTCAGGATTTATACAGTATACCTATAAGTTCACTACTAAAGTAAGCCTCAATATCCAAAACGTCAACTGTTTATACACGTACAAATGTGGTGAATGAAACCAAAAACATATGTTCAAATAAAACAATAATATTTGAACAATAAATTTTTCTGTCTTAAAAAAATGTAATATTTTAAAATACAAATAAACTAAAAATATAATATAATAAATTTCAATCAATTATCTTAAACAAAATAACCTTTTTAACTTGTGAATATAAGCCCAAAACCCTTACAAATAAGTGGTGAAAACAATGCAGAAAGGGACTCATGTAACAAGAAAATTAATTTTTTTTAAATACACTGTCCACCTTAATTTTATTTAAGAAAAATAAGCAAAACTAAGAAAAACACATAAAATATTGACTCTATTTAGCTTAAAAGTAGTTAACAATTAATTTATTATGTAAGACAATATTCTCGAACCAAACGGATTCGGAGACCAAATTTTCGGTATAGGTTAGTTCTGAAAAGAAAAAAGGGATTACAAAGAAAAATCTAAACAAAGTGAAAAACGATTTTTTGTCCCGCCACTTGGAATTTTAACCTAAATATGCCTACATATTTGGTTTGAATCCAAAATCGAGACAATGCATGTAATGCAAAAGGTTGATTAAAGTAATAAAAAGTTTGATTTTTAAAGCCAAAGTTGTTGATTAAGTTACTTAGATTTTTTAAGAATGTTGCAAGGAGCAACGAAGTGGTATAGAAATTATAAAATAAAACTAAAACTGAGTGTCAAGATATACCTTAGCTTGTTCAGTAGACGGGCGGCAAACTTTTCGACCGTGCTTAGGACCAAATCCAAAGTTAAGGTAGTTGTGTACGTGTTCAAGAACAAGGTTTGATTTGGGGAGCCTAGCTCATAAGCTCATGATCCTGTCTTATCGAGCTTGTTAGCAAGGTTGGCTTATCCAGCCTATATTCATGAGTCAAATTTTATATAATATTAATAAAAAATTAAAATAATTACAGCTTAATTTATCGAGCTTGTTCATGAGTATGGTTTTATATTATATTAACAAAAAAATTAAAATGATGACAACTTGGTTTATCGAATCCTAGCTCAAGCTCAAGCTTCCTACATGAACTTATGTGCTAAGCATAGTTCCAACTCGAACTTTGCTATTTTTAAATGAGCTGTACATGGAATTAATTCCTGGGTTCGAATTGATCTTGAGCTTGAGGTTGGTTATATTTTTTCAAATTTAGCTTGATAATGTTGATTTTGGCTTGACACAGCTCTTTACCGATTATAAAATTTTGAGAAAAAAAAAAGAAACCTATTGCCATTAATTAACTAATTGAGCCATCAAAATGATAGAAATTTGAAAAAAAGGGGTTAGTACTCTTGCATTGTGTATTAATAAAATTGGGCACATTAATATTGAGCATACATGCCTCTATCTAAATAATGGAATAACAAGTCAAGGGAAATTTTAACACAAAAAAGAAAAAGAAAGGGGGAAAATTGCTCAATAAACGGTTAAAACATTTTTTCCG
The DNA here is from genome assembly GCA_949640765.1 of Croton laevigatus. Classification (NCBI taxonomy): domain Eukaryota; kingdom Viridiplantae; phylum Streptophyta; class Magnoliopsida; order Malpighiales; family Euphorbiaceae; genus Croton; species Croton laevigatus. Next base: position 17,038 of record CATIWJ010261783.1, on the reverse strand, counting down.
TCTTATGCAAATTACAAATCATCATGCAGTTTTTGGAATGAGCTTGGTAGAGCTATTATCATTGTTATTAGAAGGAGAAAGGTGAACTCTATGTAAAATATTCTTCATTCCTGATGATCCCCCCTTTGGCAACATCACTCCTCTAATTCCCCGTGCTGATCCGACCTTTCTCATCCCATGTCGTAGTCCTCTTTCCTTCTTTGCCGCTTTTTTCGACGACGGCGGACTCTCCCATCCCTACATGCAAAAATCAAATTTTATGATAAGATGTCAACAATTGAGATAGTTATATACATATTCTAAAACAAAACATACCTTCTCACTCTCCCTCGTTGATCTGTTGCCATCAACGCTATCTGAAAGCACAAATCGATCAAGTTACATAATAATCATGTGTATTGCTTAAATTAAATAATTAATATATAGCAAAGCAATAACTAATGACCTTCAGAAGGAGATTGGTCATCAACACAATAAACTCTGAAACTAGGGGATCCAGGGGAACATAATATGCTAGCATCCGCATTGCTATGCCTAACAAATTCGTCGCCGTTTTGTGACAAATCTTTATTAGATTTCTTATCCCTATCCATGGTCTCAAAATACGGTTGGCCGAAGCAAGATGAACTACTTAATCTAGGAGGGGAAGAAGCACTACTTTTCCGGTCGGGAATAATGGGTTCTAAATCTTTTTCCTTCTCATTTGAACCAATAACCCGTCTCAAGAAGCCACTGGGTCCTTCGCTTGCGATGGAAGAAAAGCTTTTTCGATTATGCTTACTGGTTAAAGAATCGGCCTCGCTACGAGCAAGGGATTTGATTTTGTATTCATCTTCAAAGTCAGACTTGGAAGTGCCACAGCCCATGAAGAAAGCGAGAGGGTTGGGTTACGTAGTTAAATTATGATTCGAAAATGAGGAAGGAAAGGAGATGCATTTGTGTGGAGAAGGAAAGGGAGAGTTAATTAATCAAAATTATCAACCATCATTAAGGTCTCTCCCTTTCTTTCTTTCCTATGCTTCAAATGAAGATCACCATCGATTCTTCTTTTTGTTAATTTATATTAAGATAACTGAGAGATTAAACGAAGATTACGGAATTTTGTTTTTCTTTTTTTAAATTTCATTTTCATGTTGTGGGCTGGTTACAGTTAAAGCCGTTACATTACATGTCCCTACTCTTATTTCTCCTCCATTCCATTACATACGTAACCGTAAATTTGGTGATAATCTTTTCTTTGTAACAATCAAAACTTTTTTATGAATTTATATTTTTTTTTTCCAATTATTATCTCATTTATATATTGATCAAATATTGTTCAGAATATTTTTTTTTGGGCCCGGCTATGATATGCACGTCCGTCCGTAGGTGCGGACGAATTTTTCATTTTTTTTTATTTTTTTCATTTTTTTTTGAAAAAATAAAATTATAGGTTGTTTGTATTTAGTCCCGAGATCAATTTTAGGAGGTCATAGTTTGCAGATTTGACTCTGTTTTAAAAATATCGTATAAAATAAGTAGAACCGTTAAGACTGTTAAACTCAACGGTTCTACTTATTTTATGTGATATTTTTAAAACAGATTCAAATCTGTAAACTGCGACCTCCTAAAATTGATCTTGGGACTAAATACAATCAACTTATAATTTTATTTTTTAAAAAATAAATTGAAAAAAAATAAAAAAAAATAAAAAAGAGCTCGTCCTTACATAAGGACGAGCTTATATGAGCATCACCATTTTTTTTTTTTTTAGAAGTAAATGTTGTTCAAAATATTTAACATAGAATATTTGAGAGTCATGCTCTCAAATGTAAACAAGCTTAGTTTTGATTTTCAATATTCTTAAGAGTGTGTTACTATTCATCCACTCAGATCTAAACAAGCTTAATGAGTCCCCATAAGGTACCAACAACATAGGATGCTATGAAAGTAAAAAATACTTAACTCTTAAAAGTATTTTCCTAACTAAATATTATGGGATTTTGCATCTTTTTTTTTTTTTCATTCCTTTTAACAATTAAAATATGCAAATGATCTCAACGGTTAATTCTAAAACGAAAAAAGAAAGTGACAGAGGATGTAGTCTTTTCTTTTTAGTTCCAATTATTTATTTCATATTAATAGGCGTAAGTAGATTAAATTAATTATGAGTAAAAAATTAGAAAAAAATGATTAGATTTATCTTTTTTATAATATAAAAAGGGTTTGTGATAGCATCATCGCCCTATTATTGCTGTCATTTTGTTTTGTGAAATATGAAAAATAATTAGAATAAAATATGTAATCCGTTCCATGTGCTTAGAAAAAATTTCATATATTAGATATTCGTTCAACGTATTTAGAAAAAAATTTCATACTATTAGATATTCGATTTAAATAGAGAAATTTTCTTTTTAGGAAAGTTAAAATCTAAGTTTAGGTATGGAAAACAATTCAAACCTAACATATGTGGACATCAATTATAAATATTTTCCCTCTAATCTCTGCAAGTAAAGGGGAAACATAGAAAAGTATATTAAAAACCCATTCCTTTAATTTTGTGTTTTACTCATTTCTCTATGAAAAATATGTAAGCCAAATTGCAGCGAATGCCCCTGGCAAGCCAATCAACAACCATGTTTGCTTCCCCGTACACATGTGCACAGTCTAATCCAAATTTAGTAAAGCTTTAGCCTGGACAACAAGGCTTGAAAAACTAGATGGCTCAACCACAACATTACATACAAACATCAAAACCACTTGGCTATCCACCTCAACACACAAATGTCGAATTCCTTGATCCCACCCTAGTTGCAAGCATGCAACAAGTCTTCATAGCTCTGCATAAGTAATTGAATATTGTCCCAAATTCATAGCAAAACACAACCCATAAAGCACACAACAAGTCTTCATGTTCTTGTTTATTTTTCCGTCTAATCAGACCACATTAATTAAATTCTTAAACGTAGTCTAAACCTTGTTTAATCCCTTTCACATTTCCATCTGCATCATACTATAATATAGGATACAAATGTATTACTATGTTTAATATAGGATAATATAATAATATAAATATTAGTATGTTTTAATATCTACTAATTATATATATTGTCATAAAGTGTTTGTGACCTATATTATCAAATTAATTGTCTTAAAACAATTTTAAATTAAAAATACACAATAAAGCGAATTATAAAAGATACAATTAATGTTAGTGGTATATTTAATTTCTTTTTCTCTCCATTTATACATGAAATTAATAAATACTATAAAATAAAACATCTTAAAAATATTATAAAATAAAGTAACAAGTATCTAATATGAGTAAACACATGCAACGTACATACAATATTACTAGTATCTAAAAAAGAGTAAACGGGATATATTGACTTCACCTAAAATACTCCTATAAAATCTATATTCTTAAAGGTAAAGTTATCTTTTATAATTAACTAATTAAATTCAAATCATATTCTAATAAAAAATACTATTTTAATTATTAATTAATTAAATTTCAAATTATATTAACAAGGAATAATTTATAGTTATTGATAATTTCATAATTAATATTAGTGTTGAAGAAAAACTGAACCGTGAACTGCATAAAAAAAAAACTGAACCGTGAACCCTTGCTTAACGGCCCCTAACCGACTCCTATCCTAGGGTTCAAAGTTATTGTGTAGTTTGCGAATTGTGTGAACACAGAAGATTGATGAGGGCAAACATGGTATTATGAAAAAAGATGGAGGTTAGTTTTGAACATGGACAAGAAACTAGCCGATTCCGGGACGCAAAGAATCCAAATTCCATTCACAGTGTATTCCGACTACCGAAGGAGGCCTTCCTCTACCGTCTTGAAGGAGCAGACATCAACACTCCAACAATAACTGAAGAGAACGGGCAGAGATGGTAGGGGCGTTTTGGGGAACAAGAATAATGGAGATAGTGAAGAAGCACGATTCAGGAGGTCTAGTTTGGAAAAGAATAAAACTTACCACCACCCGCAAAGCCAACGCCAAGAAGCGACTAAACAGGGTTTGGCAGGTCTCTTTCTATCTTTCAAACCATGGATTTTACCATTTAAAAAAAAAAAAAAAATAATAATTTTCGACTTACCCAATGCTAGGAATCGATATGAATTGGAATTTTTGTTTAATTATAAGTTTCAGTTGTATGCAATTTTAAGATAGTAATTCTTAAGCATTAAATTATTAATATGTGTTTAATCTTTGGAGAAATGGAGGTGAAGTTTCTGGTATTTGTTAACAAGATCCAAATTTGTTGTGTTTTTGTTTCTCCATTCTGCATGGGTACTGTGTATTTTTGTGTTTTTAGGACTATGAATGCAGAAGCTTTAGTTAGCACCTTTATATTTGTGTTTTTGCATTTCTCTTTCACAGTTTGCTTTGCCTTCTATTTATATATCTCTTTCTCATTTTATTAAAAATGCGCAAGTAAAGGAAAACCAAATTGGGAGTGATTGGGTAGATTATTTTGATTTTAGATAAAATACTACTTCATGATTTGCATTGTTAGTGGACTAGATTATCGTGGGACTATAGGATGGATACTTGATTGCACACATTGCCTGTCAACTGCAGATTTTGCCCTAAGTTTCTGAAAAAAAGGGAGTTTTTGCTCTGAGTAAGTTATGCTCTTGGTAGATGAACAAAAATCATGATGAATATTGGAAACTTCTTGCATCCATCCTCTACTTTTGTTTTGGCTTTGAGATGGTCCCAAATGGCTGGCCGGGGATCTTACCTGTGTGCTACATTTTGTTTGTTGTTGGACACAATATCATTTTGATGATAATTGTCGTTTTCAATTTTGTGAATGAACAATATCATGTCTTTTTGACATTTGATGAACTTCTTCTGTGCCCTTTAAAGAAATTTCTCTATGCAGAAGTACAATGAAACTTATGGAGGACAGGACATAGGATTACAGAAGGGACTATGATTCCTCTCCTTTGGCTGTGTTATATTTTCTCATTCATGGACCTTCTATTATTGCTTTAATCTCAGTAATTTACGCTTTATCAATTAAAATCTGAAAGTGTAATGTAATTGTGAGTATTGAAAGAGCAAGATCTTGCCAGTTCAAAGCAGTGGTGAGGTTGTGGCTTGAAAAAATGATTTTGATCATTATATTACAAAAGTATCTGCTGTCCTTTGTTGTAAAAATAAATCCATATGCATGCTCGAGTTAGCAGTATATTATATGTTTTGTTCTTCAATTTGGTTTCTCTCATGGAAGTTACTATGTGTTGTTAAGATGTATATGGTTATCTGAGCCTCAAATTTACTCCCTTAAAGTTATTTGGACCAAAAAAAAAAACTGCTGCATCATCACTGTCATTTAGTTTATTCTGTTGGAAACATATTGATGGATGTCTACTGGTCTTATTTTTCTTTTTTTGAAGCACCATTAAGATCTTGTGTTGGTTTTATTCTCTTGCAGAATGAAGCTGTGTTGAGGGCATGCGCTGAAGCACCACCTTCAAAAACCTCCGCGGTGGATGCTAACAGAGCTGCAGAGAAAGACAGCCCCAAAAGCTCAAACTTAACCTGCAATAATGAGTGAGAGTCTAACCAATGGATGTTGGTTGCAAATTTAGTGAAGCCATTTTTTTTGTCTTTCTGGGATTATTTACGTTTTAGGGTATGATTCTATAGGTCACAAATCACTCAGTATAAAGTTGTTTCTAGATTCTGCACAATTGTTTTTAGCGAAGTTGAAATTGCAGTTTCTCTGCTTGAATGGGAAGTTTAATAGTTATCCTTTTTTTAGAACACATTGTAGTTCTGTTTACATGCTAAATTAGTCATGTATTTGAAATCATGTGGAAATGATGCATAATTACTCTTTTGTTTAGATGTTGGATTTAGTCGACAAATTGTATGCGAAAGGTTTAGTACAGCAGACTGTGCCTCTGCATAATTGAGTTAACTTATTTGCTGAATTCATCTGGATAAAAAGTCTGGGATGTGAACACATTAAGGGATTTAATCTCAGTGGTCAGGATAGTTTACCCTTTCCAAAATCCTTGTAGGAACTCGTAATTGTCTAGCAATATGTTGTGAGAGGGTAATCTGCATTGCCACTGGAATGAGGCATTCGTGAAAAACATGTTATGAATATGTTGTGAGAAGGTACTTCTGAAACTGAAACAATGGCTCTGCTCAAATTCTAGGTTAATCTGCACTGCCACTGGAACAGGGCATGCGTGCTGCAGATTTTTCAGGTATTTCTACTTTACTGTCGCTTTGCTTTCTGCTCCTACAGATGAGCAATTCAAAACCAGCATTTGACATATTTTTTTTTCACTTCTCAACCCTTAGTGAAAGGAAGTTTGGTAATTCTTACAGTCAACAATTGATCAGAACTGAATTTCTTTTTTTTGAATGTCAAAAGCTGATTTTTCTAACCATGTATTTGAATTGAAACTTCTAATTAACAACCCCTGAACCGATTTTTTCTGTTTTTTAGAAGTACTCCTGAACTGATATTGCTAGGATTTTTTTTTTTTGAAAGAGAAAATATATGATATTAACTCAATGAAATAAGTTCACAATACAATCCGGAATAGTATGCCAAACTCTAAGACGATTAAAACGGTAGGAACCTTTGCTAGTGAATGAGCTCTGACATTACATTACCTCGTCGATTAACCCATGTAATATCAATGTTAGTGTTCGAATCTAATAAAGATAAACAATATGAAATAACTAAACCAAATTCTGAAAAAGCACTCACTTAAGTGCATGAATGAACCACCACTTGGAAATCCACGTATAAGCATCCATCCCCGTGCTTGCTTATTTGTTGAACTTGCAAACAAGAGCGCTTGTGTAAAACGCCTCTGCTATTGCAATTGCTGGTTCTGGAAGTCCTTTTGGTCAAAGCCTGAGAGTGCGCCAAAATAAACTGACCCTCGATATTTTTAGGATGTTGATTGGCAAATTAGACTACATGGTTGAGGCCAAAATTGCTAATTGTGACAAACAATCATTATTTCTTTTTCCAAAACTAATGAAATATTAAATAAGATTATGTTAATAATAATAGAGCACATTATGAAAAGCTAGAAATGATTAAAATTCACATATTAGTTATAGTTATGGTCTACCACAAATGACTAAATGGCCCACTCCATTGACCAAAACATCCACTAAAAGTCAGAAATCTACACTACATATAACAAACTAACACCCACCCTTTTCATTTCCAAAATAAACAAACCCTTTTTTGTTTGTTTGTTTGTAAAATAAAAATAAGAAGAAGACGTGCCGAATATTTTAATTTGGTGATTCTAAAACCTCTACTACAAGTAACCTTTTGTCGGCAAATTTCCTTGTTCCGCCATTTCTCACTGCACCACATATTTCCCATATCCTTTCTGTAAAATTGACTTTTATTTTTTTTCCCCATTTCAGTTCTCACATAATTCCATCTCAAAATCATTCCTTCTTTAACCTTTAAGCACAGTCATGCCATATCTACTTCATTTTAGACTAAAGTTTATGCTCTTACAGATTTCCTCTTATCATTACAACTTTCCATTGTTTTGCAATTTTGCCCCCATTGGCCCACACCAAACTGTAAATTCCACAAAGTTGGGGTGCTAAATTGGAAGTTTTTTTTAGCTTAATTTTTCATGTATAATAAGTAAGCAGGTCTCAATTTTCAAAGAAAATTATACGTTGGTTGAATTTTAAATCTGATATTTTTTCAAATTGAGGCATGATTATTTCTAAATGACATGTGAGCTGCTGTTTCACAATTTTTTCAAACTAACATTGAGTTTGTGTTATCACTTAGGATATGAAACAATAATTTTATCAATAATACGTGAATTTTGGTGACATTTTTTTGTTAGGTATAGAAAGAAGGGATGCTTCTCAATCAATAATTTTGAGAAATACAATAATTGAAATTAATCAAACTCAAATTAATGCAGTCTTGTGAGTGTACATTACATGTGGCACACATGTGAAGTGTCTTTAACCTTATTTTCGTAGGGTCCAATCCCAAAACTCTTCAACAAAAAATTGATTCCTTCTTTTGGACATCTCACGCCTGCATATAATCTAAACCTGAATCAAATATATAAAAATTCTAAATTCTTTTATTATATCTAACCGAACTTTGATCCTTATTCTTCCACTCATTTTCTTTTCTTCTCTATATATTCGATTTCCGTATCCAACAGCCATTAATAGCTTAGCTACATGGATAACTTATAATTTGTTCTTAGTACTCGAGGTTCAAATCTATCTATTGAAAACTAGATTTTAAGCTATGATTATAAAGTAATATCAACTTATTTTTTAGCTATAATTTTTTTGAAAGTAAAGTTATTACATATTTACCATTTCCATTAGTTTTAATTAAAATATTCAAGAATATTTTTCTTCCTTTTTATTATTTTAGAGTTGAGCGGAATCAAGTATTAATTTTAAATCTAGTTGATCTTTATGTATTTTATTTATGACCGAGCTTTCAAATTGGGTTTGACTTGGACTCGTTTAATATAGCCAAGAACAAACTTAGGTTCAATGAGTTTAAATATGTTGAATTAATCGGTAAGTAAATGGTTAAGTTTTTATTAATATTTATTTAGAACAATCTTGCAAACTCATGACTTACACTCAAAATGACTTTATTTTGTTATAATGTTAAGAATACTCATAATAAACAATCTTGATAAGTTAAACACACAAACAATCTTGGTGATATGAGTTGCATGTTTGTGAGTCAAGCTCATTTAATTTTAGAGTTGATTTCGAATATTATGTTTTAAATGAGTCGATCGAGATTCAAGTGTCTCGTTTAACATCCTAAATATAATATAAAAATCTACTTGTCAACTTATTTGAAATTTTTTAAAAGAAATAACAGATTTGATCTTTATTTTATATATATGTCACTCCGAGTCATGGTTTCGATGCAATTTGTAATTGAAGCATGGTGTTTTGTGCATATTATTATAAAAGAGAGAATAAAAGTTTAAAAATGCATCCGCAAAAAGAAGAAGATAGTTTTACACTTACATAGGCATTTGGTTGTGGTGTGGAAATTGTTAAAGAAAGCATAGATGTGTTTCATTGGTTGACACAAGGAATCTAATTCTCGTAACCCCATGAGAGGTTGCGATGTCCAACCCTGGAATTGCATATCTATACACTACCTCTTTGTGTCTTTTTCCCTTAAACAAATCCCTTTCTTTAACACAATATTAATTACATGGAATCATTTTCAACACCATTAATATTGGAACACATAGAGCATTGCGAGAATCTTTTTACATTTTTTTTTAATAAAACATAAACAATTAACAGGGAAAAAACTATGAACTAGCCAACTACGTGTGGTACAATTTGTTGTCTCACCTGTTAAAAAAGAGGAGTTACTTTAGTTTGATTTCTACAAACCACACCCACCAAAGCAATAATAAGCTTAAATGATATGTGAAGGGATCTACTTTTCTTAGAAAGCAATGGGTATAGAAGATGTGCAACTTATTTCCTTTCTTTGGATGCCTCCCATGGATGATGGATATATGCATTTCTTTTATTTTAATATATACTTTGTATCCCCTTTTTGTCTCAAAGTTCCATTGCCTTTTGATAACAATAACAATGCCAATAAAAGCTTAAATATTAAGCAAAAATGGGTGCCAACTATTTCCCTCCTACTGTGTGCATGCATATTTATTCAAATAGTACTATTATATATTTTTCTTGAAAATGCAAAGAAACAGCAAAATTTGAAAAAAGAATTAATTTTTCTTCCTCATTCGCATTAAATTTAGCTGAAGAGCTAGCATATATCTAATACAAATTATTCATAGAGAATTTGTTTCAACTTAATTAATCCTTCCTCATACAAGAACTAAAATTAGAAAAGCTATTATTATTATTATTATTATAAGAGGAATTATGTTCTTCTTCCTCGTATAAACCTCCTTCATCTGTAGTAATTCCACTGTAACAAGGTGAACATGGCTGAGTTGGACCCATAATATCAGACCTCACTTCCATTGTACTTTGAATTCTGCTTGTGTTTGAAGGCTTGGGAATAATAAGCCTTTCTTTTTTAGATTTCCTCTTCCTCTGAAATACACGATAAACAACCCAATCTTCTGATTTCATCTTTGATACCTAAACACACAGAAAAATTTCAAAAAAATTTATAAACTTCGCTTAAAATTTGTTTAATGAAATGAAGATTGATTAGTGAGATTGTGTACCTGTTTTGAGGCTAGAAGTCGATATTCATGCATGACCCATTGAGTTTTGGAGTTAGAATGGTGATTTTTTTGATAGAAAATCAAAGTTGTTCTCATTCCAATAACATAATTGGTTACAGAAGCTATAATTTGCCTGCTTTTGGTCATTGGTTTCCAATAACCAGAACCAGTACTTCTTTTGCTTGTATAATTTTCATTATCATTTCCCCATTTTTTGCTAAAGAAGTACCTTTTTTCCTTCAAATCACCTACACATACATTAAAATACAAAAATTACTTACAGATTACCATATATACATTAGGAAAAGCGAAAAACGACCACAAGAAAAACTCAAGCGAAACAGGTTTGTTGGTACTTTAAGCAGTTAAAATAAAGGATTATAAACCTGGTAAGTTGGAAGGATCAGTTTGGAAGACATCGAATTCAGGAATAACAGAAGCAGGCAAAGGAACTCCAAAGACTTTACGTCTCAAATAATGAACAAGAAGCTCTTCATCTGTTGGATGAAATCTATACCCAATTGGCAATTTCTCCATTCTTCTTCTTCTTCTAATTATAATATAGTATATTAACAAGCAATTAGCTTTCCAACTACCAAGTTGAGTTGCTAATTAACTTGGAAAGAAACTAATAATCAAGAATCCATATATAGTTGAAGTAAAAGAAACCAATATGGAAGAAAGAAGAAGACTTGTTGTTGGTACCCTTTGTCTTTACAGGCTAAGGAAAGACAGTTTCTTTATATATATATATATAGAGAGAGAGAGAGAGAGTATTTATTAATTGATTGATTAAAGAAGGGAAAGAAAGTTGTTTCCAATTGATATTGCTGACTAGAAATTAAAAGGGATCGCTTGCTTTAAATTGATGTTACAAACAATTCGCAAACGTGTATTATTAGACATCATTATAACCCCAAATCAAAAATGGGCGTTGATATTGTAATTAGCAATGTTAATTAATTGTGGTTTGTGCTTTCGGTCAAGGCGCACGCGCTTCTTTTACTGTGTTTGAGCCCCACGTGTGCCACGCTTTTCTATTAGTGCTCTTCTTCTGCACTTGTGTGTGTGTGTGCTGCTTGTTCTGCTCCTCCTTTTCTATTTGGATATTCAATTTTTATAAAGGGTATTTGTTATTCACTTGCTCCACAAATGGAACATAATTTCCATTTTCATCTTTATAGTTAATTTGTTGTGAAGCTACAAACGAAATGACAATGTTACTAATTGAAATGTTGGGGTAAATTTGTTATTGAGCCTAGCTACACCTCGATCGATTTTTCTTTTTAAATTTATGCAAAACTATGACATACGTAGTATTATTTTTTATCTTAGTACTCAGTACAAATAATACAATATGTGATTTCGATATAAAATTTGAAAAATCTCATATTAGGCCTTTCATAAGTATAATTAACTTCATGGAGATGAAATGGTACACAATAAACCACAATGAAAACACAAGCAATCAAATAGAAAAATGAACATAAGAATATATGTGAACAAAGAAACGGAAAAGGCAATGAAATGCAAGGGATAACAAAATGAATGATTAAGCTTACCGTTAATAAGACATAATCAATTTTCCTTGAACTCTTTTGCCTTCCATTTTGTTTCGTTTACTGCTTCATTGTTTACATATAACATCATCTAAATTGCTAAAGTAAGTTTTTTATTTAAAAAAATTAAAAAAAAAATTGCACTATTATTTGTACACTTGAAATTAGTATGTCTACTTTGTATTCATTCATGAAATATCAGTAAGGTAAAATGAAATTATAAAAACGAAGTTGGATTATATATAAATGAGCAAATAATCAGTCACCAATTATCGCTAATTACTTAGAATTTAAGCAAATGGTATGTAATAAGTTTGTATAAATTCACTTGTGAAAACAGTAAATGATGACATTCGCTAATTCTTCATAGTTAATACTTCATATGTAGACAAAGATTTTGACTTTTGAACCTAAATTAATAATTAAAACAACAACAATCTAACACAGCTGACACCAATTTTTCCTACAAAAAGACAGCTTATTGCTTGCAATTAAATCGTACTAATTATAGATTTTTAATTTATTTTTTCAATAAACTAATTTCTTTTAGTTGGTTGATTAGTGACTCACTCTTTGTTCATTTAGTTATTTATTCTTAATCGGTGTATTATTATTTGAGAATATTTTGAGAGCAAAATAACAAATTTGCAATTAACGACACTTTTGATTTATGGGTAAATAAAACGTGCAGTTCAAAATAATAAATTAGTAATTAACAATTAATAATGAATTAGTAATTAATAATTACTTGCAAATAACCAAGTTTGCTGCGTTTGGCAATTGCTTTTATAATAGCTATTTAAAAGTCTCAAGTGTGATTACCCTGACTAGTGCCAGATGAAGGGCTTTTATAGGAAGTCCGAGGCTGTGAAGCTCTGAAAATTCCACGTTCAATAGGATTTATCTGGCCACTTGAATTTCGGCGCTCAAAAGGCCTCTAAATTTTCGAGGTTCAGCAACCTAGCCTGGTAGAGAGGTCAAGGTCACGAAAACAACCTTCCCCCTTGCCAGACACAAGTGACCTCTCTCTTGTACTGAGTAAGGGCATCCTAACCCTGAGTCCAGGCGAGGCGACGTCTCCTCAGATCAAGTGTGGGGCAATCACACCCTTTGAGGGGTCCCAAAATATGGAGGATGTTTATAGATATCCCTCTCAGTCCAAGTCATTTCATGCCTTGGACCAACTTGGCCAAAAGTTGTTATTAATAGTCCAAGTTACGACCTCCCCTCTAACCAGAGGTGACAAATTTGTTCAAATCGTTCTTGACCACGCGACACAACCTTTTCTTTATTGAACTTTGTCTATGGATTACTAGGTTGTTGGAAGTATATCATCGATCTTCCCTAAGACAAGATAATTGCTATCCCTTGCATGGAGCGATATTGTAAAGGAAAAAAGCCTGCTAAAGAATCCTTTTGTGAAATCTCTATCTCATTCAACGAATAGGGATAACTATAAGAACACATAAGGGTACCCTCCTCCGAATGCCAAGTCACTTCATGGCTTGGCCTATTGACCAAGGGATCACTTTTAACAATCCTAATCGTGACCTTACCTTACCTTATGATTGAAATATTTGGCAAGAACCATGTTCGCCCTAAATTTCAGAACGTTCCGCTTAAGTGACGCTTCGGTGCCCCTAGTTAATTACTTCGTTGTCATTTAGACATATTACCAAGGGCAAGCTGGTAATTAGAGGTATTTATGATGCCTGGGGTTGTATGCCATTATGCTTATAAAAGGAAACTCCTTCATTACTGTTCCATTGCTTTTTAAATCCTTAGATTGCCTTTTTATTTTTGTCTTCATGATCATAAGATTTTGCGAGCATAACTATTTACTAGGCCTTTACTCATTCTTTTTATACCCCTTCTCACATAATGCCTTCATTAGATCCTTCTGACTCTAGGCAAGATGGTGATGAGTTGAATGATGGCGATCACCCTTTCTGTGAGAGGTCGCTAACCCCAGAATCTACTAGGCAATCATCCAATAGTAACCTTCTTCCAGAGGAGGAGGCCCAAGTTTTGCTAAACAATTAAGGTCACCCAGAAACAATTTCCTAACCTTGAACTATTTTACAAGCCTCTAATGGTTAAAAGGTAGGATTTGCATCAAGTCCCTAACATATTGCTCTTAATAGTGCACGTACTCATCTGATATTTAATTTCTTTGTATATCTTTGTCCTTTAACATGAGGTCACCAATCCAGTATTAGGAAAATTTCTCTTAAGATCTTAAGGGAGGCTATCTCAACATATAATCTTCCATTCTTCATTATCTTATGCTGCATCCAAATTAATACCTGCAGCCATGGGCTACTTGTCCATCCATAATACGAAAGGTTCCATAAGCTTTCTTTCATTTTGAGGTTGAATTGTTATTGTTGCTAGGCTCTTCACCCCCCCTATACTTTATCCTTTAACTTATCTATACTAGACATATGCCTAATTAGAAATGAAAGAGTCTTCTCTCCAAACAAGTGAAGGTCGGTCTCGAGGCGCTCTTCAAGAAGCTCTAAATGGTGGTGAAAATGTGGTTAACCGACTTTCTATTTTAGTTTAATGATTTTTGTGGCGACTTTAGTGTCACCTTACATTATAACAACTTAGTTAGCTAGGAATGAAAGGCATAATTTAAAATCTTATTGGTATCATCATATAATGCAAATCATTTTTTAAATTGATTTTGATTGCGATCTTGAGGTCGCCTTTAAACACCGTCACCCTATATACAATTATCTTATTCTTAAATTATGTTATTGGTATGTTGACATTATTGTATGGCGGGGCTGTCTTTTGTAACTTAAAGCGACATCTACGCCTTGTGTAATTTTTTTAACAAATATGTAGATATGACGAAAAGTTTAACAGCAAATCCATGATGAACCGTAACCTAGGGTTGCTTGAGTACCAAATTTTAACTGTTGATTCATAATCTAAGCGAAAATGTTGATCCATAATGGTGACCTTAAACTCGCTTATCTTTATTTATACATGTATATCTATTTTTTCCATGTTTATAAGGGTTTCAAGTTAACATTAGTTGTACATACCGTGAAAAAGTGGCTTTGTCCTTTGGTGAGTTTGTTGTTGTCTGCGAGAGAATTCTTCTGATGATGAATAGATGCATAAGGACCGACGTCGCTTATGTAAGACGAACCGCCGCCTAGCCTAAGTAGATGAGGATCAAAGTCTAGCCTTCGAGACATTCTTGCCCAGACAAATAAGGACCGAAGTCGCTTATATGAGGCGAACCACTATCTGGCCCAAGTAAATGGGGATCAAAGTCCATCATCCTAGGAATTCTTACCCAGACATATAAAGAATGAAGTTGATTATATGAAGTGAACCATAACATGGCCTAACCAGATGAGGATCAAAGTCCGGCAATCGAGGCAATATCTTTGGCCCAAGCACATGAGGAATAGGGTCTAGCATGCGAGGCAATATTTTTGGCCCAAGCACATGAGAAACAGGGTCTAGCATACGAGACAATATCTTCAGTCCAAGCATATGAGGAATATGGTCCAACATCGAGGCATTAAATTAATCATACCCAGACATATAAGGAACAAAGTTGCTTATATGAGGCGAATCCACTACCTAGCCCAAGCAGATGAGGATCAAAAGTCTGTCATTCGAGGCATTCTTGCTCAAATATATAAGGGACATGTTGTTTATGTGAGGCAAATCTACCACCTAACCCAAGCAAATGAGAATCAAAATCCAGCATCCGAGGTATTATTGTCCAGACACATAAGGATTGAAGTTGCTTATGTGAGGTGAACCACCACTAGGCCCAAACAGATGAGGATCAAAAGTATGCCATGCCAGACATTCTTACCTAGACACATAAGGACCGAAGTCGTTTATGTGAGGCGAACCATTTGGGGTGACCAAATTGAATCGAACCAATTTTTGATAACCGAATGAAAAATCGATTTGCTTTTGAAAAATTGAAAATCGAAATAGGAATACAAGAACCAAATCATAATTGAACCAAAAAAAGGGTTCAATTTCGATTTCAGTTTGGTCAAAAATCGAATTTAATTCTCCCTTAAAAAAGTCACGGCAGCTAAGGGTGTTCAAAGTCAGTTCGGTAAATCTTAAAACTGATCGACTTTAGAACAATTCTGGTAGTAAAAAATATCTTCAAATAAAAAAAAATCATAATTGTGATAATTATTAGAAGATAATATAATCTAATTAAATATATTAATTGAGAAACCAATTTATCCTTTTCCTAAGGAATAAATGAATCAAGAGATTAATGATAACGTCAACAACAACTCATCATTAGTGAAATTTACTGATAAATATAAATATCTAATAGAACAATTAAATATAGTTTAATTTTGCACATCTCTGCAAATACCTACATCTCTGCAAATCAAATCAACACATTCTTTGTCTTCATCTCTCAACTTTACTTGCTCAAAATGGTGCCTCTGTATGGAAAATAAAAGAATACTGAAGTTAAAAAAAAAGTGAATTTAATTGGAATGAGAAAACCATATAAAAAAAATTTCATATATTCAAACCATAGCTTTTTGCAGTAGAAAAATTTCATCAAAGCCAAACACAGTAGATGTTACACCCTAAATCCAACTTACGAATAAGCCAGACTGAAGTATTATGGAACTATAACTTCCATTACTGCTTACAAAATTTTTTTTTTTAAATTTGCTATTACAACATAAATAATTTAATCATTTCTCATAAACTAACTATTTTACAATATTTACCCATAATAATTCCCAATATTCAGTATATGCCAAACTAAATAAAACCAGAGGTTATACCAACACTTGACTTCTAGGAGTGAACCAGGATTATGCTGCTATTCAATTTCTTCTATCTGCAGACCTGCGAGTTACAAAAATAACTCGCTGAGCAATTCCATGCTCAGTGGGTACAATATATAAACAGTAATGTTTAAAACCAGTTGACGAATTCATTTCGTAAATTTATATAATATATAATCATATAAAACAGTAGTCAACTTGCAAAGCAGTGCCTTTATACAAAATCTGTATATCTTAAATCACTGAGCATATTTAATGTGTTAACATATTTTTACTCTACTGATCATACTGGATTCCAATATAAGATTAAGGGCTGCATTCCGTATAGCCATTTAGACTATAACGCCAATGCAATTCATTACCCAGTATTGCGCAAGCCATTTAGACAATACGCCAATACAATTCATTACCCAGTATCCCGCAAAGCCATTTAAACA
>CATIWJ010261768.1:0-21051 GCA_949640765.1 Croton laevigatus | reverse complement strand
AGAATATATTTCTCTTAGGTAAATATGGTATTTTTATCAACATATTTATAATAAATATTCATAGCTTATTCATCAAATATTTTCCAACAATATTATCAAATATTATTTTTCTTAAATTATATACCTTTCGTAGAATTATTTTAAACCAACATTAATTTCATAATATTTATTGAAAACTCTTTTATATAAATTTTTATTAAAATATGATTTTCTTAAGTCATAAATATTCTTGTTTCATTTTTATTTTATTGTTTTGACAAAATTATTTTAAAACTTTACTTTATTTCTTAATAATAATTTCTCAAAATTAAATATTTAAAATTATATTTTCTCAAAGTATATACAAATGGTATTTTCTCAAAATAGTTAAACAAGTGATACTTTATTTTAAAATAATATTTTCTCAATCATTTAATAATAATTCCTCAAAATATTTAAACTCTCTTTACTTATAAATCTTTTTCGTAAAATATTTCCAAAGTTATATATTTAAAATTATATTTTCTCAAAGTATATACAAATAGGATTGAGCATGGGTTCCGATCCGTTGGGGATATCCGCTAATCCGACCCGCGCGGGGATGATTTTTCCCGACCCGTTGGATAATGGGGCGGGGACGGGTTTTGATAAATAAAATCCGCTGCCCCGAACCCGCCCCGTTCAATGGCATTTTCGTAATTTTAGTCCTCCATTAAACCTAGATATATATATTTGTTTGATTTCTGCTCTTGACGTTGCTCTTGCCTTCAACTTATAGATTATTTTGTTGTTATAATTTAGCCAATATCGATCTAGATTATTTTTTATTATTGTGGAAATCTCATTTCTTCTCCTTATTTACTGTTGTTTCCATCTTTACTCTCTTTATGTTTGCAAACACTCGGTGAATCATTATTTTCTTTTTTTACTTGATTTTTCTGTTATTTTGTTATTTTCTAAGACATTAATATTTGTTGAAATTTTTTATTTCCTTATGACCTTTGTCTAGATATGATTTACATTTTATTTAAATTTATGCTCTGATGATTTGTTTAAATATATTTGCTCTATCTGCTGTTATTTAGATATTGCCTTGTTTATGAGTTAGATTTCTCATCTTTTGTGTTTTACTTTTATTGTTTGATGAAATGAATTTCTTAATAGTTACTATTTTTTTTATTAAAATTGATTTATTATAATTGACTTGATATGTATTATGGATTTAGTTTATTTTTTAAATAAAAAACCCGCGGATTACCCGATCCATCCCGTGGCCCGAAAAACCAAACCCGCAAAAGCATGGGGCAGGGATGGGTTTTAGGGAACCCGCCCCGTGCTCAACCCTATATACAAATGGTAATATAATGTATTTTTCTTTTAAAATCACCAATTTTAATAAAAATATTACTTTAATAAAAAAATCCTAAGTAACCTGATTTATAAAATATTTAAGTGAAAATTTGTAAATACTTACTTAAAAACTCAATTTATATAATTACTTGTACATATTTTCAAAAATCTTTCCTAAATATAATATATCTTATATTAAAATAATAATAATAATAATAATAATTAAAATTTTCTTTCGTAGAAAATATTTAAAAATCATTAATTTATCAGACTATTACTTTTACCGAATTATAGGGATTATTTGGTCTAATAAAATCTTAATTATTTATCTTAATAATAAAAGTCATAATTTGAACAAACCATAACCATCTCATAAATAAACATTTAATCAAATAACATAATATAATTAATTAATGCAAAATATTAAAATCATGCAGAAAATAAATTTAGCTTTTCAAAATTAAAGCATCAAACCTTGGTCTCCATCGTTACTGTTCTTATCTCTTAATTTCTCGAACTGTCCTTTGTCCTATCATTATCCATATCCAAAATCATAAGGTATTGTCTATATATTGGTATTCAATTCCATCTTTGTATTTAGAATTTGGATAATTATTAAATTAAATATTATGTTAATTGTCCTTAAAATAATATCCATTTTGAAATTGTCCAATAAATATTGTTCAATAACTATTGTTAAATATTTGAATGAAACTCATTTAATAAGTATTTTGGAAATAATCTTGTTATCCATATAATTTAATTAAGTCCTTATAATATTTAATCTTAATATTAATTAAGAATTTTCATTAATTAATTCATAAAATATTTATTTTATAATATTTTTCTCAAAAATCAGTTTATAATATCTATTTTAACCATATTAAATTTAATCTTAGCCTTTAATTAATTTATTAATACTTCAAAAATATTTAATTTAAAAAATAAACTCAATTTATTAAATTAATAACTGATTGAACGAAATTGAAGAGCTAAAATAAGTTTTAGGGTCAATACCTAAATAATTCGTTGGCGGAAGGTTGAAATTGAAAACGAAAGAACAATTCGAGGACCAGACGGAACTTTTCAGCACAGATGCGTTCCTCGCCTGCGTTCCTCGCCTGCACGCCTCGCCAAATGACTTGCGCCCGCACACCGGACAACAAGCGTTTGGGCGAACGCTCATCCAACACGACAATGTCACGAAATTTTGTGTTTTTTCCCAATTTTTTATGTCTACTCGAAATTTTGGACATCCTAATAACTTCTTAGACCTTTGGAGTTAATTTATAGACCATTTTACATTATTTGATTTGTAGTTTAGCTTTTAATTATTTAATTTTACTAGTTTCTTTTTGACAATTCACTGAATTTCAAAATAAATTTCATTTTTTGTCCTCCACTTGCTTTCCATTGTTTTCATTAATAATTCTGCTTCAATTATATTATTTGACAGATTGCATTTACATTTAAATTTTATTTACATTTAAATTTAATTTACATTTTAATTTCAATTCATTTTTATCCATTTTCCATTTCTTTTTAAACCATTCACATTATGTCTTTGATATTTGATAAAAATGCCACATATTCTTACTCAAGTTTGTCTCTTGAGTAATCTGTAATGTAATTATAAATTTGACACTTAATTTCATTTAAATTTTACTTAAATTTTACTTAATTCTAATTTCATTTAAGTTGGTTTACCTTTGCTTACAAAGGTTTATAATTGCTTACGGGTTTACTAAGTGTTTACTTCATTTTATTTATAGTTAAACTTGTTTTAATATTTTACTATTTAACTAAGGTAAATTTAAATTTACAGTTTTACCGTATTTAACTCGGTGTGGTATAAATTGACCGATTTTCAAAACCTAACAAATTTATATTCAACATGATCGTTGCGAAGTCTAGATTGCAAATTTTAATATTCTAAGACTTAATTCCAAACTTATAATTTTTCAAGGGTCAAAATGACTAAAATACCCTCGAAGTCGAAAAATACAATATTATACTTAAAATACTCATTTTTTCGATCTAATTATTATCTAGACATTTAATTCAATAAACCTCCTTAAAATAATTCATTATTGAAATTTAATATAATTAGTTTTCACTTAGTCTAATATTATTGGTAAATTACAATTCGGTCCTTTTTCTTATTTATGTTATTCAAG
Organism: Croton laevigatus; assembly: GCA_949640765.1. NCBI lineage: Eukaryota > Viridiplantae > Streptophyta > Magnoliopsida > Malpighiales > Euphorbiaceae > Croton > Croton laevigatus. The sequence goes on along the minus strand of CATIWJ010261768.1, from coordinate 17,545 downwards.
AATTATAATTTTCGAGCTATTACAATTTAGTCCTCTGATTCTTCTCTTTACGATGAACACGATGTGAGGGTCTCGAAGACTTGATCTCGAATCGATTGATCTTGATTTGGGTTGAATTTGATTTGATCTTCAGCTTGATTTGAGCTATGATCTTAGATTTGAATGATTACAGAGCTTTGTTGACGATATTCAGACGAGCCTTCGAACTTTGAGGAGAGTTTTGTGTTTTTGATCGATTAAAGCTTTGGAGTCTTTGATTTGCAAGAGCTTCGGAGTCTTCACTTTGTCAGAGCTTCGAGCCTTGAATTTTCTATTCCTTCAAATGAAGAGAGGCACTATATTTATAGAGATTTTGGGAGGCTTGTTCGCCAAATAAGGTGATTTGATTGGTCCACTTGGCATATTCCTATTGGTCCTATCTTTTTAATATTATCACATAATTTATTTAATGTGATAAGTATTCAAATACTTAAATAACCATTCAATATTCATTTTGGTTATTTTATTTAATTTGGTTAATTAATTAATTTTTATTAATTAATTAACATTTATTTATTTATTTATTTTAATATTACCATGCAAACACTAACAGACAGAGGGATATATAACAAGATATTAGAGGAAAGAAAGAGAAGAATTAAGGAGGCAGCGGAAGTACACTCTTCCTCCGGTTCCAACAGTGATGAGGAAAAGCTTTTTCAAAGCAACAAAGATTCTTCCTCGGGTAAAAGGGAGAAACCAAGCAAGTTATCAACCTTAAGAAAATAGAGAAAAATCATTCCTAATCCTGAGGTTTATTCTTCTGAAAAAGAAGAGGAAGTAGAGGTACAGAGCTTTGAGCCAGAGGATGTTAAAGCTGACAATGGCAATGAAGAACTGTAGTCAAAAAATGATGAAAGGTCAGGTTTCAGAAACTCAACTTATGACAAGTTTTTTGAAAAATGTGTTTGTCAATGAAAAAAGTAGATTTTATAGATTTGAATAACATAGGTATTGATTTGAGTGAATTTTTTTATGAGGACATGAAAGTTTTTCTTAGCTTGTCCAATGTTGTTTATTATAAATTAGTTAGGGTTTTTATGCCAATTTGTTAATTGTAAAAGAAGAGGAGAGAGGGAGAGAATGCATGATGCTACTATCCAAAGTGAATAGGGTATACATAAATATAAGTGAGTCCAGTATGCATAGAGCTATGAGGTATCCCTGTGATGGATTCGAGTTAGTCTTGGATACTTACAATGTTACTAAAGGGTATACGTTTTATGAATTAGCAAAAATGAGCTAGCCAATACTCCTGAGGAGTATAATCGTGACCTAGTGGGCACTAGGATGAAAGGCATCCCAAGACTCCTCTATTTAATTGTGAGTGATAACATATTACCAAAATCGAGAAGCAAAGATAATGTTACCCTCGATGATACAGTGATTATGTCGCACATTATGAATCATAAACCAGTCAATTTTGCCTCTATAATCATAAGGAACATAGCGAACAAGCATAGGGCAATAACTTCTAGCAGCTACACTGTTAGATCGAATAGTAAGCACTTGCCCTATGCTAGATTAATCTCTAAGCTTTTGATTGATGTTGGAGTTGAGTTGGCTAGCCAGAAGAAGCATGAGCTCAATACAAATGAGATAGTTGTCCCAAATATCTCAAGAGTTTAGCCAGGAGTAGAGACAGAAGCTGGACATTATTGAAATATGTCGAAGAAGGCAATGTGATTGAATGGGTATCACAACCTGAAGTTGTGGATGTTGGGTTTCTCATATGCAAATGACATAACAATTACAACGGAAGCAATAAATTAACTAGGAAACCACACTGGAACATTTTTTATTAACCCAATCAAGTGTAAAGATGGTTAGGGATATACTTTTGAAGCATGCTTTAACACTGGATTGCTATAGGCCTCCCACGGATAGCTTCCAGCCTCCCACGGGATGTGATGGCCTCCCACAGAATGTTCGAGCCTCCCACGGAATACTTTGTCCAATCCCAAATTGACTTAGGGATGCTAATGGCACTCCCCTCTTCTTTCACAAACACTTAAGGTTCATTTGGGTTAACCTAAAGTGTGCTAGCACTCAAATGGAAAGCTAATCTGTCGTCCAAAAATAAAAACAAAAAAGGTCTAACCTTCCTAGTAAGAATGTGTTCAAAATGCAAGAAGGAGAAAAGAAGATAGAATTTTGTCTTGGCCTTTTTTATTCATTTCTCTAAACGAAAAAGTAAAAGAAGTTTCAGTTTCTATTATTTTCTTCCTAATGATTTTTGAAAAACACCTAGGAGAATAGAAAAAAAGAAAAAGTTTTACTTGTTGCTCTCATTTGAGAATTTTCGAAAACTTTTTTGAAATGGAAAGGAAGTTGCATTTTCAATTCTATCTCACACTCTTTTACAAAAAAAATAGAAGCCTGAAAGGGAGGAGGATGTGTCTCACGTAATCTTATCCCTTTCAAAAACTTGAAAACACAAAAGATCAGCATTCCAGATAACTTACGTATTCCATTTTAAATAGAAAATGCAAGTTATCTTATCCTAGCCGTATTTGATAAGGCTTGTGGTTTGAATTGACTCTTCAAATCAGACCACGAACTAACTCCCTTAATTTCTTAAACTAAACTAAAATCCAATCAAACCAAATTAAGGTTTAAAACCCATTAACAGGCCTGGCCCAATAAGGTTTGGTTTAATTAATTGAACCATTCAATTAATTAATCAATTGGGCTTAATTTAATAAGCTTCTAGGTTCAACCCGAGCCCTAATAATGTGGGCGATCCAAAAGGCCCCATTCAATATTGGCAATGAACTCAAAATACATTTAAGTTCATAAGTTATAATCGGTCTCTAATAAGATGTTATAACTACTCAAATTAAAATCGAGTATCAATCAATCAAATTGACAAAAACTATGACAACCTTATACAACCCTTTGCCAATGATATCAATATTTAGCATAAGGCATGTCCTTGGTCACCCTTATTCTTACTAATACATTTTATTGATTCTTTAGTGATACTGACTAATTCAGATAGATGCATAACACTTATCATTCTATCTGGGTATACGCATACACTACTCAATTTCACTAATCAAAATGGTCAGTGATATCTTTCCTCTCATAAAGAGAATGGCAATCCCTTCACTTTACTCATATTTCTAAGCATAGTTTCTGATATACCCAATCATACCTATATTTGCAACCTTGTTATGGGCATGTTAAGCAATACATCAAAGTATATGAGAAACTACTTAGGAACCTATAATAATTTCAGGTCTAGGGATTCTAATATAAGCATTACATGAGAAATGTTTATGACCTTTTCTACATGTAGTATTCTCATTAAGTGGATCGATCTAATATACTATTCTCTAATATATATTATGTATCTCTAATCGATATCTCATATCCTATAACCCGTAAAAAAACCATCTTAAAGAATACATATTAGTCTTAGTTTATTATCATACCCATGATAATAATCGACTAGGGATATTTAGAATAGTATTCTTATAATAATTTAGGTTTTACTATCCAAATCACGTATCCAATAATTAAAGCAGAATTACTATTCATAAAATTTATCAAATTACATTGCATATGAAACATAAAATGATGAATTAAATTCTCATTAATTAAATATCTAGATACAACGAGTTGGGCCTAGGGCTAACATTAACTGTGACCACTTCTGTGAGGCAAGCCACAACTGGTAGATCTAAGCAATTGCCAAAGGAGCCAGTTAAAAGCAATGAGCTGCTGAAGACTTTACAAGATATAAATAGCACTTTCAAGCTTGTATATCTCCAAGTAGCTAAAAATAATGCCAAGCTTGCACAGTTGAATGAGAAAATTGATAAGCATGATAAAGTTTTAAGGCAGTTAGCCACCAAATTTGGAGATAGCTCTGTTCCTGAAACTGTAGCGGCAGATGGGAGGATCCTAAGTGGTGGCTAATCAAATATAGTTGTGGCCAACAAAACTGGTGATTCTGATGTAAGAGCTAGCAAGGGTGTGGAAAGTAGTGGCAAACACACGAAAAAGTGCCCAACATTGTTGCCACTTCTAGTGCTGAAGAAGAAGGTATGGAAACTAGTGGCCATATGATTAGATATGTTAACAATTTACTTTGTTTAGCTAATACAGCAGCAAAAGCTTGCTAAAGTAGTGGCCAGTCTGAGTAAATTGTTAACAAATTCCATGTTTATGCATGCATTGACAAAAACTTATTCACTATATTTCTTCTAATGCAGCATGAAATAAAAATGGTGGGCACATTAATGAAATGGTTGCTAACATAGCCGCAGAATATGCTAACATGCCTACTGACAAAGTTGCAGCCGTAAAGGAAGCTGACAGTGACTCCATAGAGACACCAGATGAGGTTGACCCCACATGTACAATTGAAAGTGAATGTAGCGAGAGTTCCTAACAAGATGATTAATCCGAAGCTCCCAAGTTTTCATAACTTATATATTGGACAATTTGGAGTTAATTAGTAACTTTTTTATTTTCATAATATTTTTTATTTCTTTGGTACTCTGATATTAATTATCCATTAATTTAGAAGTTATTTTCCTATTTTGTATATCATGTTGGATATGTAAGCTATTCAGAAAGTAGTGGTCACTTATGATGAAAAAGTGGACACAGATCATAGAAAAATGGCCACAGTTTTTATCTAAATGTGACATATTGGCCATAAAGTAGATCATACTTTTAAAAAGTAGTGGCCACAATTTTGAATAACTATCCACAATTTTTATCAACCAGTGACGTAGTGGCCATTAAGTATACATACATTTAAAAGGTAGTAGTCATATGTACAAAGTAATGGCCACAAATCATGGAAAGTGACTACAGTTTTTATTGACCTGTGACCTACTGGCCATAAAGTAGGCCACACTTTTAAAAAGTAGTGGTCACATTTAAAAAGTTATGACCACTTATGATGAAAAAGTAACCACATTTTTTAATAATTGTCCACAATTTTTATCGACTCGTGATCTAGTGGCCATTAAGTAGTTTACATATTTAAAAAGTAGTGGTCACGTAACGTGAAAAAGTGGCTACAAGCCATGAAAAGTAGTCCACAGTTGAATTTGATTTTGTGTTAAACATACTAATTCACCAAGAATTCCCTTCAACATCATGAGGTTGACTAATTTTATTCAAATATTTGGATAATTTATTAAAATCACAATTTTAATTATGTGTGCGCACCTAATCGTATGGCCACGACTTAGGATAATTGAAATTGATATTATGTTTTACCTCCTAATTCCTTAAGAATTCCATTCACCATCACAAAATTGGATAATTTTCATTGAAATCTCAAGTTTAATCTTGCATGGGAACCTAATTGCATGAACTCGAATTATGATAATTGAAAATGATCTGGTATTTTACCTACTAATTCCTCAAGGATTTCATTCAACATCACAAGTTTGGATAATTCATTGAAATCATAAGTTTAATCACGTGTGGGCAACTAATTACATGAAAAACAACTTATAATAATTAAACTTGATCTAGTGTTTTAGCTACTAATTTCTCAAGAGTTTCATTCACCATCACAAGTTTGGATAATTTTCATTTAATTATTTGGATAATTCATTAAAATTACAAATTTAATCACGTGTGGGCACCTATTCACATGAACCCAACTTATGATAATTGAACTTGATCTGGTGTTTTACCTACTAATTCTTTAAGAATTCCATTCACCATTATAAATTTGGATAATTTTCATTCAAATATTTGGATAATTCATTGAAATCAAAAATTTAATCATGTGTGGATACCTAATCGCATAACTTCGACTAATAATAATTGAACTTGATCTAGTGTTTTACTTACTAATTTCTCAAGAATTCCATTCACCATCGCAAGTTTAGATAATTTTCATTCAAATATTTAGATAATCCATTGAAATGGCAAGTTTAATCACATATGGGCACCTAATCGTATGAACCCAACTTATGATAATTAAAATTAATCTAGTATTTTACCTACTGATTCCTCAAGAATTCTATTCACCATCACAAGTTTGGATAATTTCAATTCAAATATTTAGATAATTCATTGAAATTGCAAGTTTAATTACATGTGAGCACCTAATCGCATGACCCCGACTTATGATAATTGAAATTGATCTAGTGTTTTACCTACTAATTCCCAAAAAATTCCATTGATCAACACAAGATTGGCTCGTTTCCATTCAAACACTTAGATAATTCATTGAAATCGCAAGTTTAATTACATAAGGACACTTAATCGCATGACATGGCTTAGGATAATTGAAATTGATCTAGTATTTTACTTACTAATTCTCAAAGAATTCCATTAATCATCACAATATTGGCTCATTTTCATTCAAATACTTGGATAATTCATTGAAATCTCATATCATTAAAATCACAAGTTTAATTATATGTTGAAAACTCATCACGTGATTACATAAGAGGAAACTACATTCAAAAGTTGGCCATATTTTTTATCAAACTATGCCTTATTCACATGAACAACTAGCCATAAGTATAAAAATAGTTGCTACATTTTCCAAAATATGACCTAATCACATGAAAAACTGGCCACAAGTACAAAAACAATGGCCACATTTTTATCAAACTATTGCAAAGCACATGAAAACTGACCACAAGTACAAAAAATAATGGCCACATTTTTATCAATCAGTGACCTAATGACATGCAAAACTGGCTACAAGTATAAAAACAATGGCCACATTTTTCAAACTGTGATCTAATCACATAAAAAAAAATGGCAACAAGTACAAAAACAATGGCCACATTTTTATCAAACTGTTACGTAAGCACATGAAAAACTGGCCACAAGAACAAAAAATAGTGGCCACATTTTTATTAATCAGTGATCTAATCACATGAAAAATTAGCCACAAGTAGAAAAACTAGTGATCACATTTTTATCAACTAGTGACCTAATAACATGCAAAACTGGCCACAAAAACAAAAACAATGGTCACATTTTTTAAATTGTGACCTCATCACAAGAAAAACTGGCCACAAGTACAAAAATAGTGGTCACATTTTTATGGACATGTTACCTAATCACATGAAAAATTGGTCACAAGTACAACAAATAGTGACCACATTTTTCAAAATAAAGTATTCTCATTTTCATTCAAATAATGGAATAATGTGGCATATGCAAAAAAGTGTTCACACAATATTATAATTTTGGCCACAAGAAAAAAAATGAGTAGGCACATTTACATAACATTAATCTATCAATAAAAGGTATTCTCTCCACATATACAAAACTGTGCATATATTGACATAATTGTGACCGATAAAAGAATATATTCATATTGTTAAGAGCTGCCTAATTGGATGATTTACTTCATCTGCTGCTTTCTTCATAACACTGCCATCAACTTAAATGACGTCCGGTAAATTATCATCTCAAATTAGACTATCCTTACCCATGTGGAGTATTTTATAATTGTTTCCTCCTTGAATATCTAGGATGCAACCCATATAAGATTATAATGTGAGGAAGACTTTGTTAATGTCCATTAGATGATAACTTGAATATGCTTCCTCAACAGCCTTGACAAGTTAATCAATAGTCGACGGCGCCACTTTAACTTTCAATGAGTCAATAGCACGAAAGAAACCCAAATCAAGCACATTCAAGTCAAGACTGTTAAGGGGTTGGCAAAGTAACTTAATGGGCAATTCTAAGGTAGCAGCTGCATATGCAAAAGCTTGATCATTTATATCAATATGAGGTCTAGCATTATCCTGCTAGATATATATGGTGTGAGAGTAAAACTGTAGCCACTTTTCCTTGATTGCAGATAACAATTTCTCAATCAAAATGGCATTAATCATATCTTTCGTAACACTTAAAATAGGCTTGGTTTCCATAGTACCTGCTGCCCTATTTTTACAGTTTCTTTTTATTGGTTGCTTTTTAGTAAGTGGCCAAATGCCAATTTTTTCATAAAAAATTAATTCTCCACAAGCATCAAATATAAGCCTACTAGTGGCAACTAGGAACATAACCTTGGTGATGAACCTCTTGCTTTGACAGCTTCTCACTGGTTCCTCTTCTTCTACAGCTAGATAGAATCTTTGAGTCGCATTGATAATGAAGAACCATTTTTCATCGATGTGAATGATGTTATCCATTTTCTTAAATGGCACTTTACTACTTATGTTACTTTTATCCAACATATTCAGGCTAAAAAGCAGCCTACTCTTCTTATTCTGAAGGTTCAGTTGTAGCCGGATAGCATTCGTATGTGCCCTCATCGACTTTCACTTTATGAGTTTGTGCACAAATCCAACAAAATGCCCCAAAATGTTCAGCAACTCTACAAAGTTAGATTCTAAATGCCAACTGTTTCTCTTTGATTATTTCCTGATCAATTTTCATTTGTTTCATGTCTCGCATGTTGGGTGAAATTGTAGGTGGATGTCGTACTTTCTTCAATACCTTGTACACCGAATTGGTAGAAACAGAGAAAGCAGCAACTGCTTTCTTAACTACAAGGGCTCTTTTGCAACTCTTCTCAAATTCAACCATAATAAGATTTCTCACTTCAATTTTCATTTTTTCAGTCAAATGTTTCCTTTTGTTACCTTTCATTATTGATGCATTTGTCATTCTTTGAGGTTCATCATGTATTGATGGAAAATAAAATCAAACTGAAACAAATGTGCATTTACCTCAACTACTGCCATTGAAAAGTAGTGCCAGTTTTCTCTATTTGTTAAAAACTTTTCATAGACAGCAACACAGAGCAGAGCAAAGCCTTCTCTATTTTCTTCTGCACAAACTTTTCTTTATATAATGTTGGAGCATATATAGAGTGTAAATAAGAGGGAAGGAAGATGAATTATTCCCAGTTGCTTTTAAAATCTCCCACCGTTTTCTTCTTCCCCTTTGTGTTGAGATTTTCCGCTATTTTTGGTGGAGGCAGAGCAATTCATTTTAGATAAATTACCCACTGGTTTTTTGTTAGTGGAGAGTAGGCCTTCACTTTTTGCTGATGTAAACAAAAAGTGGAGTGGAGTATTATTTTATTTAAATGGTCAAATTAGGTTGCACTATTTAATTTTTAATTACAGTGTGTAATGATTAAATGGGAAAGAATATTTTGAAGTAAAAGTGGAAGAATTTGAGTTTCCTTAAGTATAGAAAGAAATCTTTTCTATTTTTTTGTGAACAGGAGTATTATTATCATAAAATAATAACATATCATTAACATTACTAATATAATAAATAATATAATTATCATAAAATAATAACATTGATATTGATAAATGAAAAGCCAAAGAAGGTAGTTTAGTAGTAAGGCACTTCTTTCCTAGGACTGAGATTCCGGATTCGAGGCTTATTCCGATCCTTTTTCCCGATTTCCCCCTAGTATAGGCTAGAGATAGGAGTGTCTGTAAAAAAAATATATATATATATATTGATAAATGAGGAGAAGCGTCCTCAAAACCGAACCACTAATATCATAAATAATATCATTATCGTAAAATAATAACATTGATAATGAGAAGTGTGTTCAGACACTTGCATATGAACCCGTAACGAAGAGAAGTGCCCTCAAACACGTGGATATAATAACCGTAATTTGCAAGCCAATTGGTTTGTTTATCTGTAAATAAATATTATTATTGCGTATAAATAAATGTAATAAATTAAGCATTTGAGTACAAAATCAGTTAAATAAAATAACACAAAACAAAGGGTAATTCAGTCTTTAAAAATGAAGCATTTTTTCTACCTAGTTCGACAATTAAGAACGTATACGATTCACAATCAGTAGCCCAGTATTTTGTTTTTGGAGCGCTTTCTCCTACGCATTCCAGGGCAGATAAAAAAGAGCCTTGCAAACAAAACTCAGCCCCAACTCATACATTCAATTTCAAAGGGTAGGTAGGGAAAGGGAGAGATTGCAAAGGAAAACACACCCCAATAGCAGAGAGGAATTACGATGGACCTGAAATCCAGCAATCTAAGCAGCATCCTGCTGATAAAGTGTGATTATTTCAAGATAACCCCTATAGACTAAATTTAATCAATCTAATTGTGATTCCGGTTTCAAAAATAAAAATGCTCCACATCCATTGTCAAATAAAGTTCCAAATGACTACTCAAATATGTCTATTAAGTTTCAACAGGAAATCTGAAATACACATTACCCACCATATGCTTTATGTATCAGTAGAACCTTCGAGGGTACCGATCCATCATCCTTCCAGACGGACACTCGACTGCGCGGTGTCCTCGCCCACCACAGTTGTGGCAGATCATTAACGGACCCATGCAATCCCTGCTCATGTGACCGTACTGGTGACAGTTCCTGCATACAATGTCTCGGTATCCGCTGCTGCTGCGTTGATCTCCAATCGAATTTGATTTTGGGCATTGTCTAGCCACATGCCCAGATACATTACACAGATTGCAAATAGGATCATTTTGGCAGTCGCGTGCCAAGTGACCCGTCTTCCTACAGTTGTTACATGCCTTGTCATTTGTACAATCAGCTGCAATATGGCCCTGCTTATAACAATTATTGCACAATCTCAGGTCCCCCGGTGGCAGCGGTGGAGCTGTGCACTCCTTAGCACGATGTCCTGCCTTCCCACATGTGTGACAGATGCCTTCATTTGGGCAATGACTGGCCATATGCCCAGGTTCTCGGCAGTTCCAACAAAGTGATTTTGTGGTGCACTCTGAAGCAATATGCCTGCAAGAAATTTTTGGACTCAGTCCGCTTCAATAGTAATAAAATAATAGGAGTGAACGTCAATAGCTCTGATGCACTAGACTAAATAAATTCTTTGCATAAGCCTTTCACATATTAGATATTCTTGATACATGTCTACCTAATGCTAAAGCAGCTAAACTCAGAGATTTATCAAATCCTAATATTCAACCATCCACATAACCACTTCCATTCTTCCTGAGTTAGCAATTAAAAACAACAATATATACAAATAAAAGCAGGCCAAAATGTTATACACCCCCATTGAGTATTGAATGCAAGGTTGAAAGCAAAACAATGGATTTACACAAAGCGGTCCAGCCCAGGTAGAAACAAAAAACATAACCCAAAAAGATGGCAACACAGTATTTGGTAGCAGACAAATGGTGAATTACATAAACTTACAAAAGAGAAAATAAGATCATAGACGAGGGATGGTCACAACATCAATAAACTCATGACGGAATAAATAACTAGGAATGATATAGTTTTGCATGAAATATAACTGCTGCATAGGTTCAGAAAAATGAGTGAAATGTTCTCTCCATCTCCACACTAATGTAACTGTTGTGTAGATCTGAAAAGGATAAACCTATATGAGCAGTTCCGGATCTTTTGTAGCTGCATTGAAGGGGGAAAAAAACTGGTTCTTTATAGTTAGTTCTTTTACTTGGTCATTATTGGTTTTTCACTTTTAATGAATTTAATGGCACAAGGAAAGCCAATCCATGCAATGCATCCAATACATGGAGTAATGTTTCAGAGAAAAAACAAGCAAACTACTCATCCAAGCCAGGATGCTTTTCTTAGTTTGAAGTATATATAGCTAACAGAATTTGCAGTAAACCTGTACGGAAAATACATTTCCAAATTACTCAAATGTAGAAAGAGATTCCATACCCGGGAAGGCCACAGTTATGACATATTGCCACATTAGGGCACTCTCTAGCAAAATGTCCAGGCCGTTTGCAGTTTTTGCACAGATTACTTTGGCTGGTAAGAAGAGCAAACACAAGTTACAAAACCTCAACATTACCATAGCATATAATTAAGATGACTCTTGAAAACCATGCTCCTGGGAGACTCCCTGCCTTTAATCTGCATATGAGCCTTCTTTTTCTGTGTGTGTGTGCATTTGTGCAATCATAAATCAGGGGGCGAAAGGATGACACAGGAAAATATGGAATTTCCCCCTTCTCCTTATACTACTACTATGTCCTTAACTTTGTTTAGATAACATTCTTCCAGAAGAAGAATAAATCAGGAAAATTTTCTTATAGATCTTTATCAATATCATAGAAGAAAAACAATAATAATCCCAGTAATTCACCTATGAAGAAAGAAAAAACAATTGATTAGACAACCATTGGTTTGCAGAACGCCAATTGTAAAAACCCATGCATAAATAAGCTTAAAATTCACTCGCATTCTAAAATCACAGAATCTCAAAGATATACAACAAGATATTTTCTATGAAGCAAAGCCCTAAAATGTCCTTCTTGTCATTTCTTCACAGACATGTTAGAACTATATGAGTAGATTAGAATTGCTAAGCCAATCTGGCTGGAGATTGATTATCCAGATTCACACACTCTAAGAAATGACAAGATAGCCAGTCAAGCAATCAAAAACATTTTCAATATGAATAGGACAGTAATCAAATACATTAAAAACCCAAGAAGCATACGCTAACACTTTCTTAGCTCCTGTTAGCCACTTCCGGGGCACAAATACGAACATATACTAAGTGATCAAAGATCAGAAACCTGAAACCCCGACGAGGCTCTCGTCTGTAAGGTGCACCACGATAAGAAAATCGATCAGAGCGGATCTTACGATCCATTGGGCTCCTGCTCCTGGTCCTGCTTCTGCTCCTGGACGGGCTCCTGCTGTCTGAACTCATGTTCAAAATTACTATATTAACCACTAACTCCACCGATCAGCAAAAACACCACACCACCACCAACACCAACACCACAACAGCCGCTGCCTCCTGCCTGTCCACATTACAACCAAACCACAGACTTAGCTCAAACCGAAACCCCTTACCATCCCCTCCAAAACAAATGCACCAAATCCCAACAGTAAACAACATTAAAATTTCAGTAAGCAGTCCACCCAAGATCAATTACATCAGTGATGTAACTTAATGACCCATTCCTCGAAACATCCTTAAAATGAAAATCAAACATCCCCAAAAATCATTTCCCTGGTACAATGCCAAGCTTGAACTATGACAAGTTACATTATACAAGCTCCATCTCCTGAACCGATCTTTAAGATGAGACCAGCAACAATGATAAGAGCAAGAGGGAAACACTAGGACCCAGAACGGAAAAGTCAATGGACTTCAACTAGAATACACAAAGTAATTTTCAGGAAGCGGGCAGAAAAGGCAAGAACTCATATGAGAAGAAATCAAGAATAGAAGAATTAACAATAACTCAAATGATTGAGAGCGGGTAAAAGGGGGGGAAAGAAAAAGACGCAGATAGAGATACTGTATCAAACCAGTTGCTTCATACATAGAAAAGCCAACCATGTAAGGTAGAATGTTCCCAGCTCTCCTAGATGTTGGGAAAGTTAATAACAGAAATTTGGATCCTGAACAACCTTAGTGTGAAAAATTCCTGTTGTGATAATGTGAGTTACAAGAACTTAAGAGACTCCACTTTTGAGTTGCTTTCAATTAGCAAGATATTTAATTTTATTCATTGCTGTGTGGATGGATTCTGCAGGATTATAGTGAAATATATCCATCTCGAATATTAACCAGTATTAAATAAGATTATCTATGATGAATGAATGCGATCCACTCCATTTTCCAATTTGAGAAACTATATGATGTCTCCATCTTCCATTTTGTGGAAGGAAAAAAGCCCCCTTTTTAACTAATTTTTACTCAAACTCATTATCATGGCCAAAAAAATATATTAGTGTTTCATCTTTAAATTACCAATACGTATAATAATCTAGTATGCCCAAAATAAAAGAAATAATAGTTAAATTTTCAAGACGTTCTGCTTTTCCCTCAATAATCATATCAACCTCCCAGTCAAGTAATAAAATGAGTTTTCTGAACAAAAACACCTAAATCAAATGCAAAAGAGTTTCTTTAAATCATCTATGATATAGCAGTTCAATAAGAAAAAAAGTTTCTTGAAATCTCTAACATATTGCAATTGAACATTCAGGGAACCTGAGAATCTCACGATTAATACTTCATGCAGGAATGGCGAACCCGTGGTGAAAGCCAATGTAATTGTGACTACAAAACCCGAGATGCAGATAGAAAACACAAGACCTCCAGAAAGGACACAGCCAAAAGGGGAAAAAAGAAACGCGCGCCACCCAACAATAAACCATCTCAATCGTTACGAAACCAGCAAGCAAAGCTCGTATTTGCAAGTCAAAGCTATCCCAAAAGGATAACAACCGGGGAAGTGCAAATTGTGAATTGCTGAATAACAATTTAACCAAAAACAACATGCAGTTGTAATCTAAGTTTTCAAATCGAAGCCATAAGATCCAATCTCAAACAGCAATAAGAAACAAAACCCTAATTTGCAATTGGAAGTGAAGGTGGAGGAGAAGGAAAGGAACAAACCTGCGTAGCCGGAAAGTGCCTCGACGTGACTGGTGCGTCAAGGAAAGCGACGAAAGCTAAAAGAGAAAAGCGAACAAAATGCGGCAAGAGAGGTTTTGCCCTGTAAAGAGCGTGGCGTTAACAAAAGCAGGAAACGAGTCGACTCTCTGATTATAGATAGATAGGACACGATGGCGAGTGTCCCTTTCCACATTACCAGGCCCATCAGCTGAAAGCCTATGACCATCTATTTTTTTTTTTTTTAACATACTATGCCCATGTTTACATGGGCTACGAAGCCCATTATTTGATGCGCCAAAATCAGAGGTATACTAAAGGTGTTGTTTTGTTGGAAATGACTTAGACGGGAAGTTTGAGTTTCATGGAAATAGCCAACTTTTATGAAAATAATTGAAGTATTTGATTGGAGGTAAAGTTTGAGAGGCAATAGATTTAAAGGAAGATGGAGAGATAATTGATATTTTAAACTCAACCATAATTCTAAATAAGTTAAACTTCTTTAGAAGTACATTTGACTTGGAAATAGATTTGAATTAAACAACACCTAATGACAACAAAAATAAAACAATAACCAAAAGATTTAAAATCATGAAAATAATGAAGGAGGGAGAAGTCATCTAGAGCTTTCAAAATCATAAAATTGAAAAAAAAATTGTCAAAAAGGAAATTTTTATGCTACAAGTTTACAAAGGTATATGATGAGTTTACGACAAGTTTTTTATAACATTCCAGTAACCTTGCATTTTTTCGAGATGTCGATCTTCCTGCGAGATTCAAAAATGACTACCTCATATTTTTTCAATCAACAACAGCCCTGAAACTTAAGTGATTCACATATCCGGTAGGTTTCCATTGAGCTTCGAACCTGAATCCACCCTTTTTGGCGACTTTTTGATTGGTTTCTTTTGTCATTCTATTTTTTTTTATTCGCACTGCTTCATGATTTCTTCTCTAATGACAGAGGCCAAAGCTCCACAAAAGAAACAGTTGCAATCTCCTTTGTCTAAGTTCCACCATTCGCATTACATAATAAACGAGCTGAATCTGAGTTTCTTTAATATTGTTAAACTTTTTTTGTTGATATTCTGTATTTCCATATGGTTTTCAATCGAAACTCATGCTTTATTTTAGTTTTCAATCGATTTTTTATAAGCATCCAATCAGAATCGGTGAGGTAACGGAAGGCAAAATGGCATGGAGTTTTGGTGGTTTAGTTACTTTGCCAACTATTTGATGATGGCAAGCGAAACGACCAACTTTTTTTAAGGCTATTTTAATGAAAACTGTCCTTTTTATCTTTTTTTATTCTTTTTGTGGTCAGATTGGTTTAAAGTTTTAAATTGATAACCTTGTATGTAACAACTCTGCCAAAATAAGGGACTAATATCATAAAAGACCTAGTTTTTAGTTTGAAAATAACTTTTAGTCAAATTATACTTTAGTTCTTATATGGGTCATATACATTTTGTTTATAAATTATTTATAGCATGTTATAATATGTTTATAAGGTGTTTATATTTTGTTTATAATTAAAAAGTTGATATTTTGAGAATTATTTTTAAAAATATAACTTTTTCAAAATGTGGTAAAATTTAGCGGCTTATTTATGTCCAAACTCCCAAAATAAGCCATCTTTCTTCTTATTTGACAGGGAAATATATTGCTTTGTACTAAATGTCAATATTTTTTAGTTTTTTAATTGGAAAATAACTCTCAAGTCCATACAATTTTGCTAATTAGACTCGGATCCTGGTGGTTTGGAAAATAAATTTCTGAGTCCTCATAGTTTCAAGCTTATAATTCTTAAGTCCTTCCATTTGGTTTAGACAAAAAATAAATTATTGTAGAACTTTGATGCATTTTCCTTAAAAATTTAGGGACTAAGTGGAAATTTGGTAAAATATTTTATTTTAAAAAAATAAAGAAACATAAAAAGAGAAGAGAGCAAACCAACGAGAACCAATTTCATTATTGTTGTCAAAGGTGTTAAACCGATTAACGAAGGCCATATTCTTGAAGTTCTATGTTCAACAAACTTATTGGTATCCTAAGTCGTTACGAATAGTGGCTGATTAGCTTGAAAAATGAGAAATAGAATTTCCATCGAAAGTTCAAACGATGATTTCGAGGCCTTCCAATGGTCAAACGTAGGCCATAAATTGAAAGGTTTAGTCCTTTGGAATTAGGATCCTAAAACACCCTTTTATTTCAAATTTTTTACTAAAGTTATGAAATTTAAATAGCATAGTAGATAATTTGTCAATAATGACCAAAGGAAGAAGATAATCCAAATTTATGTTTAGTCCCAAAACTTACAAAGAAAACCCAACAGTATATTTTTCAAATTATTAGGAATTGAGAGTCTAATTAGCAAAATCACAAGATCATGAGAGTTATTACACTTATTTTAATTATTATTTTTATTTAATTGGATAAAATCATCCTTTATAAAATATTTATTTTAATACATTAAAATATTTATGTTACCTCTTGCTTCTCTTTTAGGTTATAAATTTCTTATATTGAAATTTTTTTTCTATTTTTCTACAAATTTTTCTTTCGTTCTACTCAATTTTTGCCTTTTTTAAATTCTTTCATTTCATTTGTCCTATTTCTTCATATTCGATTGTTAGATTGAAATTTAAATGTTTAATTATTTTTCAGTCTTTAATTTCATCTCCATTAGTTCTGCAAATTAGCCTTTAATTTAGAGTTTTCAGCTTTTTAAGATGTTCTTGTAAGTGTTTTTATGATCCTTTAATTGTATATTATGATTTGATCTTCATTTTGTTTTTCTTTTAAGTCATATAGATTTGTGAATTAGTCTTTAACATGTGATTTGATCTTCATCAATTCTTTAAATTAACTTTTGATTTAGGGTTGTCAGCTTATAAACAGGGTCGTCTCAAACGTTTTGAATGTCCTATTATAATCATAAAAATAAAGCTCCTATATCTTTATTATTTGAAAATAAATGTATGAATATAATATTTAATTTTATTTTTACAAAATATGTTGTGCCTTATTTCCAAAATCCCTTGTTTTGATTAGTTGACAAACCTATACTTGAATTTGTGAAGCTACTGATGTTGTTTCAAGTGTATTTATGTGTTTTCAGTAAATATCCCACATATCAAAGCAATTCAAGTTGAAAAAGATAAGAATAT
>CATIWJ010261704.1:0-10000 GCA_949640765.1 Croton laevigatus | reverse complement strand
AGAACACTGATAATATGCTGAAAAACAGATTCAATAATTATGAATTGAAAGCTCAAAACTAAGGGAAGATCCGATCTTATGGAGTGAATTTCCCATAAAAATTACAGACATAAACAATCATAAAAAAAACAAAGAAATCTTTATTCCCAAACAGATTCACCATGACAAGATATCAATTGATAGGATGAAGAAATCTTCGTTTATCTATTATTTTTAGAAATAAAAGAAATAGATAACAGGCGAGAACATAGAAGATGAAGATCTCGGTCGGTCGGTGGTGAAGAAATTACCAGAAAATTGGCGACCGCGTCGTCAGCTTAGAGAAGAAATCGATGAAGATCTCGAACTGACGAGAAAGATTGATGAGTTCCTGCGAAGATGAAGATCTTGAACATAGAAGATAAAGATCTCGGTCAGTCGGCGGTGAGAGTAGAGAAGAAATTGATAGTGGTAAGAGACAACGACAAGAGGGAGAAAGGAGGAGCGGTTATGATCGACTGAGATGCAAGAGAATAGAGGTGGTCGCGGTGAAAGAGAAGAGAGGTGGTGGAGGAGGTGCCGGTGGAGGTGGAAGTGGCACAGCACAGGAGATGAAGAGATGAAGAGGGAGTGAAGTTTAGGGTTAAGTTGGGGAAAATTGCATATATGATATATATATGTATAAAGAGTCGGGTTTCAGTCGGGTTAGGGTTTGTTCAGGTTAAACCCAAAATTTTCATATATTTTTCAAACCGAATTGAACCATTTTTTGATTCAGTTCGGATATTTTCAGTCGAGTTATTTGATTCGGTTCGGTTTTGCACACCCCTAATGAATAAAGAAGAAAGAGATTTTCGACCAGTTAGGGGTGTCAAAATGTCAAAAGCTAATCCAACATGCTAACACGACACAAACCCGACCTAAAATAAATGGGTCAATTCGAATCCGACCTGAAATTTAAACAGATTAGATTAAGATTGGAGATTTTCAACCCGAACCTACTAGACCCAACCTGACATGTTTGACACCTTTAGTGACGGGGACATCCGATTCTATGGCTTTTTTTAAATGGATTTGATGATTTGTTTTTATTGGTAGGTATGCATCACTGTGCCCACCCTTCGCGTGGGAAGATTTTGAATTGAAATCTGGTCTTTTTAAAAAAAGAAAAAAAAAATCCATATTATTATATTCATAACAAAATTATTTTACCATTCTTATAAGCTGTTATATTGGTGGAATAGCAATTCATTTTCTCTATTCCACCCTCCAACAACATAATTGGTATAATATCATAATTAATATAAATAAAAAAAATCTTTATATCATTTTTAAAAAGAAAATGTGATTATTACAGTTTTAATTCCAACTATATTTTAATTAAAATAAAAAATATAAGCGATTACATGACATAATATTTTTTTCTTGATGTTTAGTTTTAAAAATTTTTATTTAAAATCTAATATAATATCTTCCATTGTCTATTTTCTTTTCTTTCTCAAACTCACAATTTAATATGCAACAAATTACAAACATATAAGTTTTGCTGTATAATATCTATTCATAGTCAATTTGGCGATAAAATAAATATTAGCATTGAAAACAATTTTTTAAATAAATCTCTTTAATTTTTCTTATATGATCATCAAATTAAAGCAATCAAATTATACATTGAAGATGCTCTTATCCTAAGGCGAAATGAGTATTTATGAATTAAAAAAGTTGAACATAAAAAATAATTATAGAAAGTGTAATGGCAAAAACAAACCACACAGCAGGCTAAAAAAATTGTGGGACAGTAATAAATGGTTTAGTTTACAGTCATTTATAACTAATTTACAATATAAATATATATATATATATATATATATATATATATATATATATATTCACATGAGTTTACAAAGAGTTTCTAAAATTAATCTGTAGTAATAACATATTTACAATGGGTCTACGGCTAATTTACAATTTAAAGAATAAATTACAACCTTTTTACAAAACTTTTATAACAAAATTTCAATCAAACGCTGTCAAAACACTTTTTATTTATATTTTGAACCAAAATTAAATTTCAAAACAATTTCAATCATAACATTTTTTTTAATTGCGAAAAAGAGGAAATGGTCACAAATTTTCACATACGAAATTAATTAAAGTATTGTGTCTCGTTTGTTTTGCTTGATTATTTTTGTAAAACATTTTATTCAAACAAGCAACTATAGGGAGAGATTCAAGGGAATGTCTTCCAATGGAAACAAAGGGGTCACAAGATATCAGAGATTGAGAGGTGACCTAATTTTGCAAGATTGTGGTGAACTAATATACTTGTAGTCAGTTACATAAGCCAATATAAGGCTAAATATATAATTTCATATCTGAAGTTCCAACAATTTACTGAATGAAACTCTAAACTTTATGTGCGACCAATTTTATTTTTCTAAAGGTGTCGACTAATTTAAGACCCAAAATCATAAAAAAATGGGGGAAGTTAACAAATTAATTGTTAGCCAAATTAAAATCATCTCATATTACTCAGTCGTGTCTTCATGCTTGTAACGTCCAAATATAGATTAAGTTTAATAGATACTAGAAAGGAGGATAGAATGCGTTAGCCACATTAACAAAAAAAAATTTTTTTTTGAAAATGCACATTGAGAAAAAAGTTAAACATATTAGATTTTCTTTGGTAGCCAAAGAAGAATTACAAACAACAATTTTTAAAATTTTTTTGACAATGAGTAAAATAGCACATATCCTGCTTTCTCTTTGGAAATATAGCATTTTCTTTTAAATATTAGTTAAAGCAGTTTAGGCTAAACAATGCTTACATATTTTTTAAAATTTCAGAACCACCACTTTGTTAAATGTATATTTAATTTAATTAATTAACTAGAAATTACAAAATAAAAATTTATTAATATATGTCAATATTCCTCGATATAATTTAGAATCACCAGATGGCAGGAAAATGCATGCCGTCATAGCTGGTAGTTTTCTGCTACCTTTGTCGGAAAATTAAATTAGTATTTGTCAATATATATCAATTTCCGTCAATATAATCTAAAATTCTTCCAAAATTCAGCAGGTGATTGTAAAAATGGCTACAGTCATGATTGGGTGGTTTTCAACTAACTTTAAATCTCATTTCACATATTGCGACTGTTATTTTTCTATTTTTTTTAAATAATAATAAAAATATAAAAAAAGCAACAAGGTAAAAGTACAAAAATTGATATTTCACCACATATGAAATATATATGCCATTTTTTTAAATTGAAAAGTAAAAAGTGTACTATTCCATATAATTTTTTTTTAAAATACATATATACTAACACAAATCACTAAAAATTCGATTTCCACGACTGTGGAAACTACTGCAAAGAGGAAAAAAATAAGGGTCTATAATGAAAGAAAGAAAGATTTTATTTTTCTGAAATTATTTTTTAGCGGTAAGAAAGAAAGATATTGAATAAGCTTCATAGTTCACATTCTTTATATGGATTTTTCCCCAAAATGTCGAGTGATGGGTCCAAGACCGATAGCATGTGACGTGTTTTAATTTGCGAACACATGAAGTATCAAAAAAACAAGGATTGATACATAGGATCCTAACCATAACATTCTTAGACGTTACAAACTATACATTATAACACCAATATATGTGCCTATCATATCATATCTCTTTACATAACAAACTCATCTTTTTCATTATTAATATTATTTCTAATTATACTTTTGGGCGGTTCAAATTAACAACATATTATGTGGGGGTAAGGAATTGCTGGATGGGAATCTGAGATAGAAGATCATAAATGAAAAATATGTGATGTGTTTTACTGATCCATGGATACCCAATAGAAATTCATGCATTGCAGAGACAGTTTTGAACCGTGATAGATGAGTATACTCGGTTCACCAGCTAATAGATTGGGAAAGGCAAGAATGGAATAAACCTATGGTTGAAATGAATTTCACTGCAAATGATGTTCAAGCCTTGGTCTTCCTTTAGCGAATGTGGAAAGCCCAGATGTTTTAGTTTAGAACCACTCGAAAGATGGAATTTATTCAATAAAATCAGGTTATAGAATAGCAATTAAACTACTATAAGAGAGTGATCATGATTAGACATTCATGCTCTTCCCATGGAAACAAATATGGAAGCTGAAAACACCAAGGAAACTACAAGTTTTCCAATGGCGTATGATTCACAAGGGTCTCCCTGTAGGCGAAAATTTAGCCAAGAGAATCCCTGGCAGCTCAGTCAATTGTTTCTTTTGTAACCAGTCTGAAAATGAAATATATCTCTTTTTCATATATGCTTTTGCTATAGAAATATGGTTCTCTTCTCCTTTTGGCCTAATGGATATGATTCAGGGAGATTCATCTGTCAAACTATATAATGAAGTTATGAAAATAGCCAGTCTAGATAAGAAAGATTGGCAAAATGAAGCTTTGGTGGTATCTTTCTTATGGGCAATATGGAAGCACAGAAATGTAGTAATATTTGAAAATAAGCCTCAAAGTTGTCAAGAAGTGGTGTAGAATGCCATCTGTTATTGGCAAGAGTTTAGAGAAGTAGAACAAATCAGAGAGTTTTCAACTTCCATTTCAATTCCTAAACTACAGGTCTAGTCTCCTCTGATGCCAGGAACGTTGAAAGTTAATGTCAATGCAGTTGTGGATCCTAACCAGAATCAAGGAGAGATTGAAGTTGTTGTACATAAGTACTTTGGTAATGTTATTGACTGGAGATTAAAGTAATACAGGTTTATACAGGACCCCCTTATTTTGGAAGCTAGTCCGACGAGCTCTTAAACTGATCAAGGAAAAAGGATGGAGAAGCTGCATAATTGAAACTGATTCAAAATTGATAGTGAATGATGTCAAAGGAAAACAGAGGATGAATCACCAAATAAAGGACATTGTCATGGATATCAGAAATTTGTTGCTTTAGTGCCACACTATATCTTGTGTTTTTGTTAATTGTAATATTCTTGCACACATGCTTATAAGATAAGCTTTAGACATGAGTTTTGCTTGCAATATATATGCACAGATAGCTCTCCTTCAGTGTATAATTAACATTTCATGAATGAATGATATATGTTTTTTAAAAAAAAATTAACAATCTATCATATACCTAATTTCATTTCTTTGTGTATAAGATAAAGCTATAGTGAAGGATTTGAATGTGGCTCATTTTAGCTATTCTACTACGTACTTCATTAATTCTAATAGGGAATTATTTTAAAGAAATTTGACAAGGATTAATTACGTAAAATGACAAAGAAGAAGGAAATAAAAAGTGTATCTAGCAATTATATATATATATAATCCCATTTAATGTGTATCAACACTTATCTTAGTCGCAAGTACATATATGTAAGATCAATCCCTTTTTGGGACTCAGTAGCAAAAAAAAAAAGGAGTATCCATTCCAGGCATACTGAATTGTTTGGAAAGATAATTATGATAATCTTTGCACCTCTTAATCTCCGAAATAGACTTGTACTTCTCCAGCTTGTACTCCTACTACTTGTTCATAAAATGTTAACTTTGCTAATTAACCAAAAAAAAAAAAGGAGTTAACTAATCATTTAAAAAGTTTTTAATATTAAATATTTATTAGTTCTTGACTATATATTAAATTATAGATCCAAAAAGAAAGAAAATACAAAGTAGAAGATAATTCTTTTGAGTAACTATTTTAGAATTTAACAAATATAAACATGCATTTTTATTTTTAACGAAGGCATAATATTTATAAACATGTATTTAGCCACATTACTTCCGAACTTTGTATTACAACACACCAACTCCAATCCCTGCTGGTATATAAGTAAGTATTTTCCACAAATGTGTTTATTTGAGGTGACTTTTTCTTGAATGAATAAAAATGTTAAAAAAAAAAAAATCTAATAAGCTTAACTATTCACCATTAACTTTGGCCTACTTTGAACCTCTGTAAGTTTAAAAAAAAAAATTGTCATCTTTATTATAAAGTAATAAAAATAATCCTTTTGCTGCTATAAATTTATTGTGTTATGATTGACTTGGTGTATGAGATGTAGCAAAAAATATTATGCTTAAAGTAGAATGGAAACACAAGAAAATGGGAGCAAACGTAGGGAGTTAAGATGAAAATAATTAATATTGATTTATGAAGGAAAAAACTTGAAAACACGGTTTTTAATAACATGAAAAATAATAAAAAGGATTAAACATGTGATGTGAGAAAGAAATGAGAAATAAACGGCTAAACCTTAACTACCTCAACTGTCATGCAACTTTCTAATCATAAAAAAACCTCAAAAACACAACTTCTCTTTCTCTAATGGGTTGAGTATCTTGTAGGGCTTTAATTTTTTTTTTTTTAAATTTTGAAATGAAATATGTTTTATTAGAATATAACAAATCATGCCTAGAAATAAAATATCCACTCATTCCATTTTGAAATACTTTTTCCTCTATTTTTTTTTCTGAAAATCTCTATGAATATGAATTTGTATGTTTTTTGAGGGGTTAATTAAGATATTTGGGGCTAAAATATTAAAGGTGGGCCATATAATAGAGGTGGCTCTCCCATATCAACAAGTATAAATGGATATTCGAACTCGTAACCAACAGGTCATAGCACAGCGCATTAACCATTAACCACTAACCAAGGCTCTCAACTCCAAAATATTAAAGGTTTTTAAGCATTTTAAGCATTAGAAACTTTTATAGAACAATAATAAATGAAATATAACATTATATCTTATAAGAGCGTAAGGTAGTTAATTTTTTTTTTATCGGCTGCCAAGTAAAGACCCAGCACCGATAACCACCACAATGCTTTCCCTAATTTTAAATTGAACCTGTGACTTCTTAAATGATTAGTTAATTAACATGTTACCATATTATTGTGTAAGGGATTCAAATTAATTAGTTAATACTAATTAATCTTTTAAAATAAGTAACCACAAATTCAAATAAATTCATCTTCATATTAGCGAAATCAAATGCCTAAAATCAATCAATGAATTATTTACATAATAAAGAACATGATGGTAAAATGGTAGTTGAGCATAGCACATATTTATATGTATAAAAAAACTTGCATAAGAAGATTATTGTTTCATATTATTTTCATGGTACAAATAATTGTGGTAGGAGAATATAACGGAAAAATGAAAAGCTTTAGCAAAAAATGACAAAGTGTTGAGCAATAAAAGGACAAACTTACAAGCTAATAAAATGAAATCTATAACAAGGAAAATACAAAAACCATAAAGGGGAAAAAAGGAAGAAATTAGGCCTACCATAAGCTAAAAAGATCCTAAAGAAAGGACCTATCTTCACCAAAATTTGTGCCTTATAAACTAATCGCAAACTAATTGGAAACAAGTAATAATCTCTCTATCTCTTCCTTAGATTAGATAAGAATCATATACCAAATAGATATAACGTGAAACACAATGCTCTAATCCCCTTTTTATAGCCACATACATGTATATAAACCAATACAACCTCTCTATTGCAAGTTAAACAACCCTTCACTACTCTTCAAAATACCTTCTAGTTCATAACCATTAAACCTAATTAAGAAGGAGACTCCTCAAAAATTCCATTCTACACCTCCCTACCTTTAGAATCCAACACTACTTCTATTTTCAACAAGATGTGGTGGGACAAATTTAGAGCTTTAAACATCAGAAAAGGTATGGCACATCTCTATCTCCTTGATCATAGGCTAGATTTTCCATTATGTTTTGGCCTTCCAATTGTGAATTGACTAATAATTAAGTATTAGCCCTTATTTATATTCTTGAACTATATACTACTATATATATACACATATTTCTTATGTATTCATTCTCAAACTATACGTTACTCTTATTGGGAGTTTGTTAGATTCAAGATTTTTTTGCTTTTAAAAAGGGAATTCCAATCCGGGTCTATTATGTCCCATATTAATTATTAGTAAAGAATTATTATAAATTTTATTTCTTTTTTCTGAAGAAGATAAATTTTATTTCTATTCATATGAAATTTGATTAATCTTATTCTTTGTTTTCAGAGAGGAAAGAGTTAAGACATGTCTGCCGAAACTTGAACGTGAATGAAGAATATGCTTGTGCATTAAGAACACAATCATATATTGATTTCTTTGAAAAAGCTCAATCTATTGCAAATGAATCTTCGTCGTGGCCATCATCATTTCCATCCTTCTGCAATAAAAAATTCTCTGAATTTCTTCTTGAACCGAATCAAGAAGCTATACCTGCAATTCTTGAATCCACTAGTACCACCTTTTCAAAAATACCTGAACTCAAAACCCTAATCTTTAACTACTTTGAATTAAGCGCTGAAGCATCAAGAATATGCAGTCATCTTCTCAAAAACATTTCCCAAATTCAAACCAATTACCAATATGTTCAACGACTATTCGAAACTAGTACTGATGATTATTACTCACCGGAGAAGGTAAAGCATATTGTTTCAGAGCTTAATTCTTTTATCTTCCAAAGAAACCCATTTTCTTCTCCAAACAAGCAAGAATTCGAGCTTATTAATAATAAGTACTCAGTAGTATTGAATCGCCTTAAATCGAAAAGAAAGAAAATAGCTCGAAAAATAAAGATAATTACAGGCATACATAAAGCAAGTGGAGTTTGCATAACAGTTGCTTGTGCTCTAATTGCAGTATCGGCCATTATTTTAGCTGCACATAGTCTTACTGCTTTAGCTTTCGGGCCAGCGATTTTCGGGTTGCCCTTGAAACGGTTCAAGAAGAAGCTATTAAACTTGGGATTTTTGAAAAATGGATCATATTTAATGAAGGGTTGTAAGCAACTTGACGTAGCAGCTAAAGGAACATACATTTTAAATAGGGATTTCGACATGATGGGTAGACTTGTTGATAGACTCCATGATGAAGTTGAACATAAAAAGGTAATGATTAAGTTTTGTTTGGATAGAAGAGAAGATAAGTCTTTTGTGCAAGTGATGAAAGAGCTTAAGAAAGGTGAAGTTGGGTTTAGGAAGCAAATAGAGGAGCTTGAAGAACATGTTTATCTTTGTCTTTTAACGATTAATCGAGCAAGAGGTTTAGTTATTAGGGAGGTCACTTCAATTTCTAGTTTAAATAGTATGAGATAACATGTTGTTCATATTGATTTTAATTTCATTTTTTTATTTGTATTGACTAATATTCTTTTTGTTACCTCAAAATAAAAGAACCAAAATTCTTTTTGTACAAATGTATATATAATATATATAATTTTAAATGAAGTGGCATATGTAAATATATATTGTATACTTAAAAAAAAAAAAGAAGCATATCTATGGTATATATAAATGTATGAATGAGCGGCGGACATTAGTGTTATCTAAACCACTCTCATAAAATTAATTATTTAAGGTTTTGTGGTGTATATGAGTATATACTACATTCACTTTGGTATGTTAAAGAAGTAGTATATAAATACATATTTATATATTAAATTTATATACTGTATTTAAATAAGGGCTAATACGTAAATTTAAATAAAATTTGCTATTTACTTAATAAATGAAAATAATTGCTACTTACTTAAATCAAGTTTTAAAGGGAGCCAAGGAGCTGGCCTAGTTGGTTATGCCTCTCCTTACTGGGCAAGTTTGCCCGAGATCGAGCTCACCTGCCCCCTCCCCTATAGCTAGTGTAGTGTATGTCTTTAAGCTTTCCTCTTGTATAAAAAAAAATCAAGTTTTAAAGAGTGATATTCACTTATACTTTCCATAAATAACTGCGGTTTACTTATATTTGGAAAAGATAATCTGTCGAATTTCTTTTAGACCGGAGTAGAAAATCTGATAATGAAATTTTATGCAATATTTTTGAAGCTGTGGTATGTGACTTGGATATGATTTTTTTTAGCATCATGCTCGAGTTTTACTGCCCAAGTGTTGTTGAGGTAGTTGAACTAAACGAAATGTTGTCTTGGCTCAAGGAGATGCAAATGAAGAGCACCATCATTGAAAGTGATTTTTTTATTAA
>CATIWJ010261634.1:0-11850 GCA_949640765.1 Croton laevigatus | reverse complement strand
TAAATAAAATAACTAAATTAAATATTAATTGGTTATTTTATTAAATATTTGATAATTATCACATTAAATAAATTATGTGATAATATCAAAAAGAAGGGACCAATAGGAACGCGCCAAGTGGACCAATCAAAACGCTTCACTTAATGGGCAAGCATCCCAAAATCCCTATAAATAGACTGTCTCTCTTCATTTGAAGGGACAGAAAATTTAAGACTCCAAAGCTCTGACAAGTTGAAGACTCCGAAGTTCTTGCAAATCAAAGATGTCGAAGCTCTGACCGATCAAAGACACAAAGCTCTCCTCAAGGTTCGAAGGCTCGTCCAAAAATCGTCAATAAAGCTCTGCAGTCACGCAAATCAAGCTCTACCGATTCGAGATCAAGTCGTCAAGACCCTTGCATCGTGTAAAGTTCAAATCAAATTCAACTAAATCAAGATCAACCGATTCGAGATCAAGTCGTCAAGACCCTCGCATCGTGTTTATTGCAACGAGAAGAATCAGATGATTCAATAGAGATTGTAACCACTTAATATTTTCTTTTATTTGTAATTTCTTTTTCAAGAATATACAAAATTTGTTGATACAGTGGCATTTAGTGTTGTTCTTTCTATATGATGCATGATAAGGTTTCCTTCTTTTTGGAACCTTAATTTGGCAACATAGGGTTTGGAGCCATATCGACCCTTACTATGCTTATTCCCAAAAGTATGATGCACATGTTTCTCCTTTGGTTGTTCAACCATTGGAGCTTTCCCTTTATCCTTTATAGGAACAAAGGTGTCATTATGCACATAATCATTAGTCAATTTTTCAATTGACTCAACTTAAGGAGAACTAGATGATGAGACAAACTTTGTCTCCTTAGAGGCTTGACCCGTAGTATAACCTAAACCTCTAAACCTCTAGTATCTTTGTGACCTCTAGTATCTTTGAGAGCATTATCAATGACTTGATTTCTCTCATAACTAGTAATGAGGTCTTTCATTCTTTTATTCTCCGACACTACATTAGAGCACTCAACAACACTACATCTCAATCTTTCAATTTCCTTTTTCATTTCTAAAATATCATTTTTCAATTTTGCATTTTCATCATCAATTTTTAAACATTTATTTTTTTTTTTATTTTTAGGTTTCAAATACTTGCCACATTTTGAAATTGCCTTACTAAGCCATTGCATCATCTTTTCATCATCACATTCAAGCATTGACATGTCATCACAATCATCAAAGGAATCACTATCATTCTTAGTAAGAGATTGAGAGTTAGAAGAAGACGATACCTCATCGGAAGCTTCTTAGTTAGAGACCAAGTATTGTGAAGAGTTACCACCTTCATCATCTTCAAGAGCAACAAAGCATAAGTTTGCTACTTCTTTGCTTTCTTCCTCTTCTCCACTAGAGGAGTCACTATCACTCCAAGTGGCTTTAAAGGATTTCTTCTTTTCCTTCCTTTCTCTTCTAGCTTCCTTATCTTTTCTTCTTTCTTCCTTGTCCTTCTTCCTTTTGTCTCTTCCAAGCTAGGGATATTCACTCCTTAGATGCCCAACATTGCCACATTCATAGCAAGTTGGTTCCTCCTTGGATCTCTTCTTGGACTTTCTTCTAATCTCAAATTTTTTTCCCAAACTTTCTTGTGACAAAAGCCTTCATCTTCTTAAACTCTTCATTATCACTTGAATCTTCATCACTAGATGATGACTCTTCCACTTGCTTCTTCTACGGCGTTGCTCTCTTTTCTCTTGTAAATGGTGAGCTCCTATGAGATGAGGTCGCCAACAAGCTCATCCGTTTTAAGTGTATCAATGGCATTAGTCTTATAAAGAGATATTACCATTGCATCCCATTGCTCCGGTAATGCTTTAACAAGCTTGTTATTGACTTCTCTCGATGTCTTTGTGTATGCCCAATTTTCTCAATCTTGATACCAAAGCAAGAAGTCTATTGGATAGCTTGGTGATGTTGTCACCCGGTAATCTTTTGAATGTTTCATATTTAAAGATTGCGGCATACTTCTTTTTGGCCTTGACTTGTGCGGTGCCTTCATGATAATTGTCAAGAGTTCTCCACATGCTATATGGTGAAGTGCAATTGAGGATTCTAGATGCTTCTTCCTCATTGACGCTTTGCAAGATGAGACTCATACATTGACAATTTCTCTTGTATTTATGCATAAATTCTTGTTGCCATTCTTCTCTTAGTAGTTCAAATTGAAACCCTTCTTCATCCACTTGAGTAGGACGTTTAAGCTCTTTAAGCACGAATTTCCAAAGACCTAAGTCTTCAAGAAACCACTCCATTTTAACTTTCCAAAGTGAAAAATTTGTTCCATTGAAGAATGGTTTTAAGATATGGTTGTTTTGCTCTTGGTAAGCTATCATGAAGATAACTCTTGCAATTAAGCTTAAAAAAGAGAACTAAGCTCTGATACCAATTGTTGGTCCCTTGGCAACTAAGAGGGGGGTGAATTAGTGGCCTTCTAAAAATTTGAAACGGAAATTTAGTGGACAATTAGAATGATTTTTATAGTGGTTCGGCCAAAAACTCTTTGCCTACGTCCACTTCTCCAATCTTAGAAAGGAATTGGGTTCCACTAAAACATAAAGAAGAAATACAAGAGGTTTTATAAGTTCACCTCAAACTTAGGGTTTGTGATCACCCTAAACTTACAATGAATAAGAAGATAAGAGTTTAAAGCTAACTCTTGAACTAAACAACTAACAAAGGAAAGGGTTTAAAGATTACCCAATTAACTAACACTCAAGAAATAAATGAAATTGATGAAATTAAAGATGAAGCACAATGAGGTTGTTAGAATATTAATTTCAGAAGTTGTGCAACCTCATAAATGCAATTTTGATAGGTATTTATACCCACAAAGGAAAAAACTAGCCGTTTGAAGAGAGACAAAAAATCTGCTTTAGAAAATGTGTGAGTGTCGCGGGTGTGACTATTGTCGCGGTCGCAACCTCTCACATGAAATCATTAATTGGCTTCAACGACTACTTGTTGTAACAGCTTTTCAATTAATGCACTAGTCGTTGCCTCTGATTTCCGTACGGTCGCGGGCGCGCCAAGATGATAGCCGGCGCGACGAGGATGTTTCCTCTTGTAACTGCCATTTGTGTGTGTGTGTGTGTGTGTCGCGAGACATTTGTTGAAGGATCGGTCGCAAGGCAAACGTGGTTGTTCACTTCGCGGTCGTGCGTCATTGGTCGCGGTCATTCCGGGGTCTCCTGGAATTCACGCTTGTTCCAACAAAAAGATCATGTTTTATAAGCAGACGCGATGGTACTGGCGCAAGTGCGATGGTACTGGCGCAAGCGCGACGGTCTTGCTAGAGCTTGGCTTCATGTCGCGATGTCTTCGTCTCGAGCTCCACACTTCTGCATTTTAAGAATTCAAACATAGTGAATTGTATTGTGTTTAGGTCGCGGGCGTGACCGTTATGTCTCGAGCGCGACACTTTTGCCAGAAATAGGGCACTTGATTTTTTCGCTTAAAGCTGGACTTGTTTTTCTTAGGCTAGGCTTTATTTGCTGTAACAATACTTAAACACTTGAAAATAAAGTTAGTAGCTTCACAATTCTATGTAATTTTGTCAAATATTCAAAACTAAGAGATTTTGAAAAAACAAGGCACAACAACTTGACTATTAAATTTCATCTATTCAGTATTCAAGGCATAGATCACAAGGTATTTTTTTTTATAAGTACTTATTATTATATTTTGCTCTAATTAATATTCTTATGCTCTATTTTCTTTTAAAAAAAAAATCTAATTTGTCTTCCTATCTATTAAAATAATACTTTAAATATAAACAAAAATCAATATAATATTTTGAAAGTAATATACATAATTTTTTAATGAAATACTTAACGAAAAATTAAAAGTTTTGTGGAAAAAAAAAAAGGTTTAAAGAGACCTCGACAATGATAATTAGAAAAAAAATTAAAGCACTATTTTAAAACATGAATTTCGTTGAAACTTCTCTCCTAGAAACATTCGAAACGACAACAATTGATCCGTACAACACTTCACCATATAAATAATAATTTATCAAACATATAAATAATAATTTATCAAATTTAATTAATGGGTTGTAAAAGTTACGTTGAATCATTATTGATTTTTTTATACTTATATAGATTTGGTTCAATTTTTTGCATTTGATCATTATGATGTTTTGCGTGTATTTGTTATTATAATATATTATTTATTTTCCATGACAACCTACATATATTATTTTATGCAATATAGGATCGATTTTTTGGCATAATATTTGATTTATTTATGTTATGTTATTGACTCAAAATAATATTATTGTATTAAGTTAATGAAGCAAATAAATGTGTAAAGAAAGGAAGTATAAAATTTTAAAATATTTGAAAGTAATTAGTTTGATGTATCGTAACCCATGCACCGGATATAGTATATAATTTCTGTAAATAAGGGTTAGAAATAAATAGAGATTGTAAACCCAATATTATTTTTCTTTATAATTTCTTTTTCAGGAATATATAAATTTTTTTTTTCAAACACTTATTATTATATTTTGCAATAATTAGTATACAAAAAAGCATAAGTCTTTGAGATTTAGAATGCTTGGTTATGTTTTTGTGTTCCAACTATATGAGAGGCAGTTCGTTACCACATTTATAGAAAAAAAATAAAGAATAAGCAAATAAATGTGCAAAGAAAAGATAAAATAGTATAAAATTTTAAAATATTTGAAAGTAATTAGTTTGATGTATCGTAACCCATGCACCGGATATGTAGCATATAATTTCCGTAAAAAAGGGGTTAGAACTTAGAATAAATACTTTCTTGGAAACTTGAGAAAAACTACAGCGTGTGAAAAAAAAAATCGTAGTTAAAAAAAAATAAAAAGAATAACTTTATTACAAATTTGTCTACCAAAATCAGTTGAATTTTCTAAAGATCACATTTATTATTTTTTGTTTAACACAAGTTTACTATGAACTTTTTAATGTTTTTTCATTCAGTGATAATAGTAGAGAAAGTAATAGAAGCAGAGATGAAATATCAAAAATGTAATTTTGTATTACAGATAGAATAAATGTGTTTCTATTGAGTTCTTTTAACTAATCGGAAAGTTTCAGAATTCATCAAAGTTCGATAATATTTCATCATTTTTCTTAAATATTGGATTGTTTTTGGTTATTTGACATAAGATTAAGATAAGAATGATCCAAACGTAAAATTACCATCTCAAGTGAAGAGAAAATGTTAGAATAACGAAATGGCTAGAATCAATCCTCATAGAGTAAGTGAGGGACATAACTCTAAAAGAGTCTTTTAAGAGATGTCAATTTCTCTTGATTTTGGAAACTTAATTTAGTCATCAATACAAAATATTAACAGTAAAATCAATTAATAAGTTAATATATTTAATCTCTAATGAAGAAAATAAAGGGTTAGAATAAATCCCTCATTCCAGCATGGTGATGTAAGAAAAGGGTTGGAACTAGATTAAATCTCTCACTATAACTTGAATTTTTTTTTGGAATTTCTCTGTTGTAAACTTAATAAAAAGTAAGAAAAAAAATCAAAATTAAAAAGCATGTCAGTGGTCAAAATTAATTTTATTTATTTTATAATTTTAGTTTGATATTTTTAAAATATAGTTTTTATATTCTAATTCTTTAATATATCAACAATTATTTTTTATTTATTTTATTTATAAAAGTAAATATATCTTAGTTTAAATTAATTGGAGTTTTAGCATAATATTAAAATATGAATTAAAATAATGTATATAATATAATATGATTTGAAATTATCTCTTTCATTATAATTCAAAAAATAATTAGATTAATTGATTAATTAATTAATAGTTTGATAATAAGCTAAATGAAAAGTTTTAAAAATAAAAAGTGTGCACTTCATGTTTTTTAAAAACACATACTTCATGATATTGAGACGAAAGTGAAGGAGCAAAACAATAGACAAACCACTAATATAATAAATTAATTATTGAATATAGATAATATAGTATAATTATTGATTAGGTGTACATCAAGGAGTAGCATAGTGGTAACTATATTTATGATCCTGGTGATAGTTTAGGGTTCGAATCCCCACACTTCCAATTTAAAAAAAAAAATTCTCAGTGGTTAGATTATGGAGGTTATTGTGAAGGATTAGAATACAGAGAGTATGCTAAGTTTTCTTGGATTAAAAATTAAAATAATAAATTATTATCTTTGCTGATAAAAATAAATCATGGAAGAAACTGAGTTTGTTAATTATCTTTTTCAAAACTAATATGAATGGTCCTAAATCAGTTGGAAACAATGATAGCATCAACACTAGGTTGAGCTTTTGTATCCGCAACCAACTAAATCATACAAGCCAAAATTTTATTCAAAATAAGTACATATTGAATGAAAATTGAACCACTAATACCACAAAACAAAAGGAGAGCTTGACCTAGAGGAGGATCCTCAAACCTATAAATTAATATCCTAAAAATGAGTATGTTATTTATCTTGAGTTCTATTGAAAGAAGCAAAACATACATAAATAAGCAAATATCCAAACAAAACACTTGTAATTTTACATTTTAAAGCAAAATCAAGCAAAAGTACAAAGAAAACAAGCCACTGTTGATTGATACTTCATAAGCAGCAACAATTCTTAACGTCAAACTGTAATAAGAAAATAAATAAATGAAGTAAAAAATAATTTAAAAATTGAAATTATAAATCATTATTTTAAAAATTGTTACTTTCAAGTTGAAAAAAAATCTTATCTTCATTTGAAGTAATATTGTCTCATAACATAAATTTTAATCCTACAATCTATATTCAATGTTTTCCATGCACCAATAGTTTCTAATTTCACAAAATAAATTGAAGGAGCAAGAGCAGTTAAAAAAAAAAAAAGAAAGCAAGTTAGTCCTTGGAAAACAATTTTCTGTCAAATAACATAGAAATTTGAAATAAAATAAAACATTTAGTTCCTACAGCTATAGATAAATTTAAACAGAAAGAATAGCAAAGATTTATACCTTGATTTTCAGCAATTTTCTTTTGAACAGTATTATTCTCACATATAAGCAATCTTCCCATCCATCTAGGACCTTGAAGAAAGCATGTCTACATGAGCACTTTAACAGTAAGATGCCAGAAACTCCCCAAAAACTAACAATGAATCCAACTCCCATCCTAATGTAAACCATTTTCATGAATTCATCTTCTTTATAATCTCGGCTATCATGATTAGGTTGAGCCTCTTGAATATTGTCTTCTGAGCACTTCTGTGGAAGTGGCAACCCACAAAGCATGGGATTGTCACTAAACACAGAAGCATTGAAGGATTGAATCTGAGTGCCCAATGGAATTTGTCCGTAAAAATTATTGTGTGATATGTTCAAGCTGCTCAAAAAATTTAAATTGGACATAGATGCTGGAAGTCCGCCTGATAGATGATTCCAAGACAAATCAAGTGACTCTAATTGCTTTAAACCATCAATTTCTTTAGTAATCGGACTGCTCAACATGTTATTGGATAAATTCAATTATTGAAGACTTGTGAGGATTGCTATTTCTTTTGGAATCTCTCCTTCCAACATGTTGTGAGAAAGATTAATTATCCTAAATCGTCCAAGATTTTTATCCAACTTGTATTTGAGCCCCTTCCATAGAACATCACCCTTGTCCATAGCATAACGAGGGTCAAAACATAGAGCATCACCAAAGTATACACACCCAGGATAAATGGTTCCATTAGAACTTTGATCAACCATAGATTTGAAATTATTGAGGCATGATGGTATGGTTCCATTGATACTATTTATTGATAGATCTAATATTTGAATAGCTTTTAGTTGGCACAATTGCAATGGCATGATTCCGTAGAATTGGTTGGATTGTAGGCTAAGATATTGTAAAGAAGATAGATTTTTTTTCCAATCCAAATGGGAATATTGCCAGATAATTTGTTATTGCTTAGATCTAGAAATTTCAACTTTGTGCAATTCCCTAAAGAAAAAGGTAAAAGCCCCAACAATTTATTACTTCCTAAATTTAGATTCTGGATATTGGAAAGGTATCCAATATGAGGAGGAATTTTACCATATAAGTTATTATTAGCTACATTCAAAGACAATAAAGTTTGAAAATTAAAAAAGTAATTTGGAATCACTCCAGAAAATAAATTATTTGAGAGGTCAATTTTGAGAAAAAAAACCCAAATTTTTTAAAAGATTGAGTGAAAGGCAATAAACCTACTAAATGATTAAAACTTAGATCAACAATAGCTACAAGAAAAGATATCATCCAAAAAGATCGCACTTCCCCAGTGATATCATTGCATGAGAGATTTAAATAGCCAACAGTAAAAGAATGGTTCCAAAACCAATCGGGGATAGAATCTGAAATTCCAATATTAGAAATATCAAGCCAATTGTAATCTGTTTGAGTTTGAAGCCATTTTGGAAAATGAGGTCCAATCTTGCAATCTGCAAGAATTATATACCTTAAATTAAAAGGGGGAACCCAGTGGTGACTCACATTCCATATAAATGAATTATGTGATAAATCCAAAACTTCCAAATTTGACAAATTTGAAAAGTGGTCTTCAGATATAACACCATTCAACTTATTGTTTGAAAGAGAGAGATGGGTTAAAGATGAAAACCTTGTGAGGCCATGAGGCAATGAACCACTTATTTCACAGTAATCCAAGTATAATTCCACTATTGGTTTCTCAGATATACTTCGGACCAACTCAGAAAGTGGTGTGTTCAATTTGTTATGTGAGAGGTATAGAAAAGTCAATTGAGACATGTTCCTGAAGGATAATGGAACAGAGCTCACAAGTGCAGTATTAGTGAGATTAAGGTATGCGAGAGTAATCATATTGTCAAAATTGGCTGACACCAGAATGTTGGAAGAAAGTTCAATTTCTTGGATACTGTTGGAGATGTTAGACAGCCATGGGTGTATTGAAGGAATCAGTAAATTATTATTAGGAAGATGGATTCTTGTCAGAGCAGAAGAAGAATTGATGGGAGAAAGTGTGAGATTATGAACCTCATCACCTGAAAAGCAAGAGTCTAGGTCCAATTCTTCAAGATAGAGGAGCTTATTGCTAACTATTTCCAACCAATCATTGGGCTGAATCAGTGGAATGCCACTCAGATCAAGAAAAGTTAACGATGAAAGGCCAGAAATCCAATTGCTGTTTCCAATATCAGCAAAATGATTACCTCTCAGCTGTAGAGTTTTGCAAACTGGACAAATTGCTAAGAAAAGAGGAGATGGGTCCACCAAAGTTAGAATCGAAGAGTGCTAAGCATGTCAACTTGGTGAGAGAAGCATTCTTAGAATGAATTGGAAACTGAGTGCCTCCAAAATCATTTCCATCTAAAAACCAAGTAAGTTAGATGTGTGAGTTCAAGCAAAGAAGCACTCATCTTACCTCTCAATTGCATATGAGAAAGATCAAGCTCTGTAACATGACCTGTTAGGTTGCTGCATGTGATGCCATCCCAATTGCAGCAGTCTCTTTTGTGTTCTTCACTTCCCCAAGAAGAGAGATCACCATCCTCATCGATAAGGTGAAGTTTGATGTCGAGCAGTGCTTGTCTTTCTGTTTCTTTACACAAAACAGACTCATTTTGGACAGCAAAAGTTAATAAAAAGTGTATCAGAAAGACCCAAACAAACAAATAGTGACGATGAAAGGAATGCATTATAATACTCAATGGTTTGGAAATTCAATGCAAATGGACATAAACCTTGCTACTTTTTGTAGATGACTATGCCGTGAACACTACTGTTATATTTTCTTTTAATTAATAATATTGATTAGAAAAACAACGCGGTTTAGAAAATATTTTGACCCTTTGGACGACTTCACCACATAATTCAAACGGGATGACATTGCTGCAAATTATTCAATTGCAGGAGTAATTGGAACTACACCATATAAATTACTATTTGTCATATTTAAAAGTGAATTATTGGAGTAGTGGTGGTGGTGGAATGAATGCTACGTTTGTAGTGGAAGTTTAATCATGGAACTTGAAGTGGCAACAGCCATAATTGAAAAGAAAGAAAAAATTTAATCGGTATTAGTTTGAAAAAGAATGAAAGCTTTTCCTATAAACAGAGTTCAATTACTTGATGCGCCAAAATACAAGAAGTATTTTTATATTAGAAGATTAAAGTAAGTTTCTAGAAGTAAAAATATTTCGAGTCCTTTATATTTGTGATTATGACAATTTTTTAAATATTGTTATAGTTGTAGAGAAAATGATAGCACTTGGTATAATTTGATATAGAAATGGAGTGAATATATATATATTTTTTTAACATTTTTAATCTCATGTGTTAACAGTCTTATCTTATGGAGATTCAATAATCTTCCATTCATTTTCCTAAATATGATTGATCTGTAATTTGCAATAGAAAAAAAAAAATAGCAGAATATAATATTTTTGTCTTACAAGTCAAGATTGAGTCTTAGAATAAGTGAGGGTTATGTTTTTTTTCTGTCAAACATCGAATTTTCTTTTCTGCTACTACTTATATATATGCCTTTCAAATTGAATTTTAATCTCCAGTAAACAATGAGATTAGCAAGTTGTGGGATATAGAGATCGGCTAGTACAGGAAGTGGAAGCTTAGGTTCTATCCAATAAATAAAAATTTAGTAATATATTTTTGGACTGAAGAAAAACCTGCATAGTACATGGACATAAGTCTTCTTTTCCATGAATACCCTGCTTCCACAATCATGAAATTAATTAGGCAGTGAAACCAGGTCAATCTAGCCACAGAGCACTTGAAAAATAAATGCATAATAGATTCAGTTTGGCTATAGAATAGATTCAGTTTAAAGACTGAATTGTTATGATTAGTTACTAGCAAGAGTCCACCAAATTTTTACAAGAAAAAAAAGTATGCTAAATATTTATTCACATTAAGATACAATGTCCACCAAAATAGCCATCAATTCTTCATGTTCATACGAGCCAATGACTGCATAATGCAAAGTGAAATGGAAAACATGAGATAAGTGTAATTCCTCAGTGTCAGAAAATAATTCCTACTAACAATAAACCACTTCATAATCATCATTATCACAAATTGTACATACCTGCTTTAAGAGCAATAGCGACTGCATCCTCAGGACTTTTAGTGTAGTTCTGATACTCAAAGATTGTAGCTAAAACATCACAATCTGACATGATGTATCTGTACTTGTGAGGGTTTTACATAATAAAAAACAGAATTTCAAACTTTAATTTCATTATTTCAATTTATAAAAGCTCTTAAAATTTTTTACCCTTCACTAGCTATAAATAATGGAGATCCATAACTTCCCAGCGTTAAATTTCTCCTCTTTCCAGGCATATTAGATACGGAATGACAATATTAATAGCTAAATGATAATAGGAAGTACCTCAAGCACCGCAGATTTCATGGCGATTGGGATGCAGATGAGAAAAATGCCAAACATAGTCAGTGTTACATTTCTGTCGGTTGGGTCTGCCATCCGGATAACCAGACATGCTCCACATTTCCCCTTGAAGTCTCCACCTTCGTTTCCATGCTCTGCTCCTCCTATTTACTCAAAACATATTAACTTGATTGAATATAATTACCCTATCCATCAAAATCAAAGGTGATGATGAATAACAGGACAGGGTGCATAATGTGGTAAATTGTTGGTTATGCAAAACCTTATCAAGTGTTATAAGGGTAGAAGGATTATTTCAGTTAAACAGGTGCATTTACAATGGATAGTTTTGACAATATATATTGGTATTATGATTTTTCAGTTGAACAACAAATCAAAAGTTGCCTTCATTTCAAAC
>CATIWJ010261594.1:0-17743 GCA_949640765.1 Croton laevigatus | reverse complement strand
AGTGAGATTTAAACCAATTGACAAATTCATTTTAAGAAATCATTTCAATAATAAATTTATTAAACACCAAACATTTAATAAAATACGATTCGCAAAATAAAGCACAATTCATCTCAAACAATAAATATATTTACTCCACTGGCTTTTGTTGGATTCTAAGGATAAGACCAAGGGCTATGTAAATCGGTTGTATTTTTCAAATACGCCGATTGATCAATCATTGGGGCCGTATTCCACTGATACGCCAATATTTCATTTTACGAGTCATAACCCGTAGTTATGCCCGTTTATTCAACATTCAATTCAATTTGACATTTTTCTTTCTCACCTGTACAGGAATTTTACCCATATGTCGACATATACTTACCACTAAGGTCCAATACCAAGTAGAGTATAAAATACCATTTCATTTTTCAATAATTCTTTTCAATAGCAGTTGCGTAAAAATATCAATTTCATGAAATTCCGTATTTCACTTCAACATTTAAATACTATTCATTTTTATCACGCTAGTGTCATCGCGTCTGCGAATACCGCGTCGATATTAAAAATTCAACAATTATTTATAAACGGCTCGAACACATGTTCGATTATCCATCAAAATATTTATTCAAAGCAGTAAAAATATTAAATACTCAAAATAAATATTAAAAGTCAAATTCAGTTTAAATACTAATAATACCGAACGAAATACTTTAAAATAAAATAGTACCAAACCTGTAAAGTGTCCGCAAATAGCCCTATGCGTATATCTCCTTAATTCCCATGCTCGTCGGTAGTTTCGGGTCCTAAAAATAATATTTAAATATTTAATAAATCCGATAAATAATTCTTTGGGTCTCAATAATATTATTTATGTGTTTCTAATAATTTTTATAATTTTATTGGGTCCCTAAATGTTTAATATCCATAATATAACTTATTTTATACTCAGTTGGACAAAAATGCACTAAATAATTAAGTTTAGGGGCTGTTTTGTAAACTTAGGATATATTTGTACAGCCAATCAAAGTTTAGGGGTCCATATGCAAAACACGGAGGGACCAGAATGTAAATCGCCATATTTTTCGGGCTAAAACGGAATTCTGGACCCAGATGCACACGGCAACTAAGTTCAGGGACTGATCTGTAATCTGCGGACTTACTTGAGACGCGGCGCAAACCGGAAGGATCAAACGGTAATTTGGCCAAAGCACAGCCGTTTTGATCTTTTTCTTCCTCGAGCTCCCGCTGCTGCAACTTCGGCCCACGCGGCCCAATATTGATTCCGGTAACGGTTGGCCACAAACCCAGTACCTATGGACTCCTCTCAACGGCGCCGACTGATTGATGGCCTTAACTCGAACGGCGAACCACCATAATCGGAGATATTCCGACTGAAAAGCTCTGTTGACTATTTTCGATTTCTGACTTTGACCAGCTCGTACGTCGGCGTCCGGCGTCAGTCGGCGAGTTTAAGACCGGCAATCAACTCCCCTCAACTAGTACTACAACTCTATAAGCTCAGATTTTTTTTATTAAATTCATGGATTTGAGTTTGAGTTTTTCAAATTTTCCTCCTGTTTCTCGGTTCAAAGTTTTCAGCTTCTTTTTCATTTTTGTTTCTTTCTTCTGCTTTGTTTTATTTTTATGCACTAAAGGCTTCACCAACTTTTTACTGCTAATCAATTCTGCATTATCTTTCTTTTTTTTTAAATTTTATTATTATATATTATATTATTTATATAT
Source organism: Croton laevigatus (assembly GCA_949640765.1). Lineage (NCBI taxonomy): Eukaryota > Viridiplantae > Streptophyta > Magnoliopsida > Malpighiales > Euphorbiaceae > Croton > Croton laevigatus. Next base: position 16,015 of record CATIWJ010261594.1, on the reverse strand, counting down.
ATTATATTTTATAATTTATTTTATTATTAATAAAGTTTACAATAAGTCCCCCTGATACCACTGACCGGGGTTTACGAGCGTTACAAATTTTCCTCTGGTTAGAGTATTCCCATGCCTATCCCTAAAGCCCCCAAATTGTAGGCTTGTGTTGACCGAGTTGGAAGGAGAAGCCGTCTTCCGAGTATAATTGATACCTCCCGCTCTAAGTGATTGGCCATAGCTATAGGTGACCTCTGTTTTTGCACTTTTGCATGCAATTGCTTTTTCGCAATCATTCTCAAGGTGAGATAAACAACAACAAACATAGCAGAAATCCGGTAATTTATCATATTCAAAAACAATCCAGGACTTTTTACCATTTGAGAATGACATCCAGCAACCTTTCTTTAGTGAGTTTGAAACGTTGATAAGTACTCTGACCCTCAATCCATTTCCAGAGCTTGATTGTCCTTTCTTATTCTCCACTTCAAGAACTTTCCCTGCTTTAGCTCCCAAGATTCGTTCCACTTTCTCAGTAGCTAAGCCAATAGGTACTCCAATGAGGTTAACCCAAAAGGGGCTGTGAGTAAAAGAGAGATCACCAATATCCTCTATATCTTTAAATTCTTGAAACACAATCAGAGCACGGTTGAATGACCAAGGCTGACGATAGAGAACCTTTCCCTTATCAATAATTGAAGTAAACCTGAAAATAAATGTGCGATCAGAGACTTCCTCAATGAAAATCTCAGTAGAAATATTCCAAGCTTTGGTTAAAGCCACCTCCATCGCTTCTAAGTTATAGGCCTTTCGAAGGAGTAAACGTCTAATAAGACTGAATCTATTCTTCTCCTTACATTCATCAACTGTTTGATCATCAATGTAGGCTACATCACTATTGTCTTCTTCATCATTATTAATAGAAAGGTTATTCCACAACTCTTCTAAATCAGCTGCCATGGGAACAAAGCAGAGGCCCAATCAGAAGCAGAACAATAGTAGAATAAAAACAATCAGGTCAATCCATACAACACAAGGAACAATTAAAATGTGAAAGCCAAATGACTATAGAGAACGGCAAAAAACACAAACGCCAGAGTAAATAGATCGAAGAATAGGTATAGTAGAAAGAGGAGAAAAGATGGATAAATAACGACCAGCCAATCAGATCAAAGAAGAGAAAAGAGATGAGATTAACCCAGCCGGACGGCAAGTAGATTCGATTTCAGATCTAAACCAGAAAAGGAACGCATATTTCAATCAGATCAGTGCAGAGATAACAGAGAAAAAAAGAAAAGGATCAAAGCAAAGAAGATGAAGAGGAGATCCAAGCACAAAGGGGAAAACCCATAAGCCGGACGGCAAAGAGAACAAAACGGAAAGAGAAAAAATGTACTGGGACAAAGAAAGTGTACAAGACAAAAAAAAGTTCACTAGTCTTTCAGAGAGAAAGACTTAGGAAAAAAATTGAAAAGCCCGTTTTTAAATGTCTCTCTATGACAAAACCACTGAGGTATGTGACTTTTCGTCAAAATGGGATTGAAACAAAAAACACTTCCCAAAATAAGCCCATATCTCAAATCTGGAATAGTTCAATGCATGCTTGATGCAATTTGGCATGGATTTCAACCCAAAGTTGTTCCAGCATGAAAAAAAAAATTAACATAAAAAGATAAAATAAAAACAAGCAGGCTGTAAATAACTTGTAACATGCTAGAAAATAATGATAATTTTTTTGTAAACCAGCAGTAAACTCACTCTAAACAGTCTTTAAACTAAAAAATAAAATTAAACAAAGAAGAAAGTTTTAGATTTATTAAGCCTGCAGCTTGGGATTAAACCCTAAACCTACCTAGGTTTTTAACAAAACAAAATTCTAGTATGAAACTCTGTTCAATGAATTGAAGTTCAATACCTAATTATAACAAATGGTAGCTAATCACTTGTTAATTAGACAAGTATCACTTCTATTAAGAATAAAGGCATAGCTAAAAGAAATTGTTCAATCACATTAAGCATAGCAAAATTTATACAACTAGGGGTGTGCAGGTTCGGTTCAGTTAACTGAATCGAAAATCGATTTTCGGTTCAAAATTGAATATAATTTTAGGAACAGAAAACCGAACCGAAAATTTGGTTAACCGATTATTCGGTTTGGTTCGGTTCGGTTCGATTTTTGATTCGGTTTCGATTTTAACCGAATTTTACACGTAAAAAAATTGGTTTATACTATTTGACAAACTGAAAACCGAACCGAAAATTTGGTTCACATATTTTACAAATCGAGAATCAAACTGAAAATTCGGTTAACCAATTATTCGATTCGATTCGGTTCTGGTTTGCGGTTCGGTTTTGCCCACCCCTATATACAACCCTAGGCTAAGATGAAATTAGCCCATAACAGTAAATTCCATCAAAACAACTTAAATAAACATAATAGATTCCATTAAAATTAACTATTTACAATATAATTCAATCATAGAATCTAAATAGTTGATGAAACAAGAATATTGCAACGGCACAATGAAAACGACAGCAACGCAAACTTCAATAGTGACTTAAACAGAGTTTTAACTGAAAAATGACTTTACCAGATTCCAAGCAGTTTCACCGGTGTAGCAGTGGAAAGCAATTGAAAAGCAGAAGTCCAGCGGGGGTGCTGGTTGAAGATTGTAAAAGTGGTGCAATCAAAAGGAAAAGAAAAGGAACCTCATGAATTTTAATGGTCTCCTCTTCCCCGGCCTTGAAAAATCGATAGAATCCCAACTGCAGTCCCCTCTGATGGAGTTATGGCTATCTTCTTAAAATGGTGGGTGAAAAGAAAACTTTGACAAATGAGAGTTAAAGATCAGAGTTTGATCTCGTTCCCCTGCTCAAACGGTGGCTGTGGTTCTGTTCAAGTACAATGGTATCGTTCTCAATCGCAGAGATAGATTTTATGGTGGAAAGTGGTGGTGCAATTCACCGTGCTGATCTGTTAATGATTGTCTCTGTTTCTCTCTTCTTTCAATCGATAGAATAGAGAAGATGAAGTGAAAAAATTCCTAGTGTCCCTTGATGGTCTGAGGAGAACGAAGATGAACCAATCCATCCTCCTCTCCCCTTTTCTGATCCAAGATAAAACATATGATGTAGTGGTATGATCTTCTCCTTGCCCATGATCCCACTCTTTTTGCCCCTTCTTTCCATCGTGTTCTTTTCTTTTTAGTGCGCTGCATTTGTTTTAGCTTCCCCCTTTTGCCCAAAACGCATGCTTGTGTTGCGTTTTACTCTAGCTTTCCTCAAGGCTAAAACATAAGCATCCAATACGTTTTGCACCAGCAGCTTCTCAAGGCAAAACACAGCATTTTATTTCTTCCTAAACACCTATTTTTTTTCTTAAATTAGAAAAGTCCTAAACAACTAAAGAAAAACGTTAAAAGCATCAACAAAAATATAAGAAGTAATTGAAAATAAAGAAAATTAATAGACATTAATAATTAAAATGGGGAATGAAATAAATGAAATTTTAATAAAACAAAGATGAACAATCCTCTAACCATAATATTAGTATTGCATATTGTAGCATTCCTCAACATGAATTGGTTGAAAAACTAAGAAATATATGTTTACTTTCATTTAATCCTTCTACTTTTAAGAAAGTAAAAGGTAAATCTTAAAGGACTGATCAATTCAATAAAATGGGAGAAAAGCATAAGGTTAGACATCATTGTGCCATATATAGGACTTATGCTCCCAAAGATAAGGTCCTTAAGAATAAGAAACTTTTTCATGCATCTCAATATAATAGGAACTATAATGAGAAAATTAGAGTGAATGGATGCTCCACCTCTAGTATAAGTAATCATGGAGAGATCTCTAGTACTTATGTTCCCAAAACTAGATTTCAAATAAAAAACTTAGTTATGCACATCATTTTAATGAGAACAAGCATGATAAGCAAGGAAGCAACTCCAATATATAACTTTTAAAAATTGAAAGCTTATCATACATCATCAATAGTCCAAGTGAACGTTATTTTTATTGTAATAGAAATGGCCATAAAAACTCTAATTGTCTTATTAGAATGATGCGTTTGAAGTTAGTCCCTAAGGACTTTACTACTAACCATCAAGGACTTATACTTGTTTGGGTACCTAAAATCAAGTGATCAACTTTATGTAGGCATGCCTTAAATAGCACCATGGGAGAATACAAGTCGATTATGGATAAAAGACGCTTAAGACATACGAAGGGGAGAAAGAAGTCCGCTATGGACTTATTTGGGTGATGAAGACATCACATTTAGGAACAATGCTAAAGTTAAGAATATTGGCATTGATAAGATTAGTAAGAATGCTAAATTTAACATTATGCTTTATTTGATTGCCTTTTGTACAATTTATTGAATATTAGTCAAATTTGTGATATAAGTTATAGAGTGAATATAGACTCTACTTATTGTGTATCACAAAAGTGAATAATATTGTGTTATTAGGCAAAATATAGAGTTCACATATATTCCTGTGGTGAACTTTACTACTAATTTATTATTTGAGTGTTTAGCATTTTTAGTGATAATCCTTGGTGAGACATTGAAGAATAAGCTTCACTACCTATACTTTGAAGCTTAAAAGGAGGAAAGACTTAATTGGAGAACCCTCTCACAATTCAAGTATTTAAAGAGTAAAGTGTGTAACGCTTACTCATATCAAAAGCATCTCCAATCTCATTTAAGAAGAAATTAAGTTCTCAAATCTCTTTGACTCATTTATATTAATTTGATGAGCACCATTAGATTTGATAGTTTTAAAGTTATATTGTGCATTCATACTAATTGTTGTTATAATTTGGGTATGATGTTTGTCTCTAAAAATATTAATTATATTATCTTCAAACCTTTTCAAAATTTCTATCAAATGCTAAGAATTTTATGCCTTAACTATTATGGCTTAATTGTTTGAAGTAATTATGAAAATAAATTTACAAATTCAATTTTGATGCACATGGCATCACTTTTTTTATACTTTTCGTAATATCTCTTGATAAATGGTTTAATTATAACAAGTCAAAATTTTGTAGTGAAATGATAAAATTGATTTTCAAATTGATTAAATAATTTTGAACTAAAACCTTACTTTTGATTGCCATCATATAAATCAATTATTAAGAATATTTTTAAATTATTTCGTATAATTTTCAAGATTCTAAAATTATTGTTTTTTAAATGTTTGAAGTATTCTTGGGATGATGTTTGTTAATTGTAATTTGATTAAATTCGTGATGTACATAGTATCACATATGTGCTCTTTCCATAGAATTCTTTTTTATTAGATAGTTTAATTATTTCTAATCAAATTTTTTAGTGAGATAATTAGTCCTATGCTTAAATTATTTAAGAATTATATTTGATGAAAGCCTTAAATTTTGTGATCATCTCATAAATCATTTTTCTAAAATAGGAATCTTGAATAAATTATTTTTAAGACAAAAATTACCCAATGTAGGGATCTTAGATGCACTTAAATGCTAATTATAACTCATAGGACAATCTTGAATTTTTTCGTGTCTAACTTAGATATAAGAATCTTTGTAGGTTTTAACTTTAAATAGCAAATCCCATAGATTCTTTAATAAGTCCTTGATGCCTACTGAAGAATCTATATCTAAGGTATTTTATGAATCTAATTCATTTGATCAAGGGAAAGGTACTTCTCTCTATTTTATAGGTACCATCAAGGATACCAACTTTTCATCTCACATCAATATGGGACAACAAAGATCTAGCTCCATCAAGAAGTTGATGTTAAATAAAAATTCAAGCATAAAAGTATTGATATCAAATTGCCTAATGAATGGAAATTCAAAAGGAATCTTACAAAGGAGCTAAATCAAGATGAAGAATTGAAAGGTGTAAATATTTCTAAACTTTTCATCTAGATATTTGTATGCTACCTTTTCTAAATTTGTGTCTAAAATCTTTGATAAAGTTCTTAGTTGTTTAAAAAGTAGAGTTTGACCATAACTTAATCAACTTGAGAAAAATAGACATTGGAATCTAGTTCCAAGATTCCTCTAGCTAATCTTTTATTAGTATTCAATGAATATTGAGAAATAAGCTTATGAGCTTGGTAATATTACTAGAAATGATACTAGATAGGTATCTATGAGCTATAATCTAAAAGATAGCATTTATCTTCATAAATATCTTGCCCTAGTGGCTAGATAAGTAGCTATTTTGATTTCAACTTGCATTGGCATCATATATAAGTTTTAAAATTTTTTTTAATATATGTCAAAGTATTTTCTTTTAAACAATTTTCAAAAAAATTATCTTTGATATCATATATATTTTTTATGCATAAGTCTAAACATGAGTCAATTAATTGTGTAATTTTATTTTAATATTACTAATAATCCTTTGTGAGTGTTTATGATATGATATTAAGATAAGGAAGAAACCTAGTTCTTCTTTGGACCTCAATGCAAGCAAACAAAGGATGTCATCAACCTTAACTTTGAAAATTCAATGCAATAATAGCTAAGCTTTTGACAAGATAAATTTAAATAGTCTATTGAAAGACTAAATAGAGGTACAATCTAATGACTCTACTCATTTTTAGACTTTAAGCATAAATTAGCATGATTATGCATTTGCAATGTTTATAAAACTCTACTTGCAATTCTTTACATTTTATGAATATGTTGCTTCATTATGCATTTGCAATGTTAGTAGAGCATGATTAAATTTTTTATACTTATCATTATAATATTTTTGTGCTTAGTTCTTCCAAAATCCCTCTAAATGTTTTAAAAGAGCATAAACATATTTTCGAGTATAGTGGACGAGACACATGTGTCGCTCGTGCCACCTTCTTAATTTTTTGTCTTAAAGTTTTCCATGCTTTTGTAACGCACGAAACTGAAAGTCTCACGCACACTACCATTTATTTTAAAATCTGGAGTATTGGGCATTGTAGTGTATGAGAACCCTTGGTCTCGCACGCTACCTTTTAAAAAATTCTAGCCGTTAATATCATAGTGCTCGCTAAGCGGCGCATTTTTTTAAAAATCGTCATAAATTCTCTAGCTATTGTAGTATCTGTGAGATGTAGCATAAGTAACTCCTTCCTCTTGCGTGCTACCCTCCTCAAATCCATTAATAACTCAAATTTCAGACTTAAAGCCGGTTTTACATTTCCAAAACTGACTTAATCGGCTATTTTTAAATTTTCTCTATAAATACCCACTTCAAAACTCTTTTAAAACTCATTGCATCAAAACTTTCAAACAATTGGTGTCAACAATTGATATCAAACTCTCCCTAAGTTTTTTAAAATTTTTTCACTTAAAAATCTTCATAGTCTTCTTCTTCTTCATTCTTCAACAAAGTCTAGAGTTGCTAAAAAAAAATCCATAACCTATATATGAGAGAGATAAATAAGACCAATCCACCAAAAGAATTTTGGGATTGTTTTTAGGTTGTTTGGTCATAATTGCCAAGTTTTTAGGGAATGTCTAGCCGAAACTTTCAATTTCTTCTCCGGAACACCATTATCGGTTTTAAAGATCTTCTCCTAGACCAATCATTAACCTCTTGGAAAGCCCTTTTAATTGACCAAGTCAATACCCATAAACACTCTAAAGCCACTTCTCTCAAAACTCTCCTACTATACTTCTCTCAAAACTCTCCTACTATGCTTTCTACACTAATTGGTTGGAAACTCAATCCTTTCAAGAAAAGGTCCAAACAAAGTCTCTCACAAAGACTTATTTCTTTTTCATTTTGCTCAGACTTAAACTTTCTTTTGTGGTGCCATCATTCTCATAGATCATTGCCTAAAAATCCAAGGATCCACTTTCAAAAGTCTTACCATATCTCTCTCCCTCATATTAAAACTTATCTTGAGAGAGATATTACAACAATTGGTATTATCTTTATAATTTTGCTTTTGAAGGAAGATGCATTAGCTCTTTTAGTGGCGCCCTAGCAATTCATGAATCTTTTCAAGAAGATTGAAATTTTTAAAGAAGATTAAGATGATTCTTTTTATATAATGCAATTAATGTTTTTTCATAGCTTTTAGTTCCTCATTATATACTTCTCCTTTTTTATAATGAAACTGTCTTTTCTTTTTGATATTTTGCCAAAGAGGGGAGAAGATATATGAGCTTTTGCTTATGTACTTCTCCTTGCTTTAATGAAATAAAAATTAGCATCAAATTATCTACCTCTTTGATATTTTTACCAAAAGGGGGAGAAGTCATATAAGTTGTGTTGTTTTCAAAAAAAGAAAATACAAGTTTTTAAATTTTTTTTTTACAATGCATAAATTAACGGGGAGAAAACATATGAGAAATCAATGAGTTATTCTTTTAAAATACTTGATCTTTTAACACCTCTTAAAATATGCATAAATTAGAGGGGTCTTTGACCAAAAACACTTTATAACTTTGAGCTAAAGCATTTCATGCATTAATCATATTCATACACATTGTATTAAAGTATTTTATGCATATATTTTATTCATGCATTTTACTTAAATACTCTGCATTATTATTTTATCTATCACAACTCAAATAGTTTATTAAAAAATAAAAAAAGGGAGATTGTTGTGCTCGGAATGCCAAAATTACTCAGTTTTAAATATTTGACAAACTTACTTAAACTTATGATTTGCTAATGTTGTTTTAAGTATTTAAGTGTAGCTCCAGCAAGTCTGAGCTTAACCAAATCAAGTTGAATCATTAAACTTACAAAGAATTGAAGTTTCTTAAAGACAGACTATTGTCTTGCACGAGATGGGTACATCTTGCATGAGACAACATGGTTAAACTGGTCAATGACAAAGAAATCTTGCAACCCACAAGAGACCAAGTCATCTCGCACGAGAACATTTACCAAATCAGTCTAGTAACTTGCATCTCACACGAGACACCATCTGGCTTGGCAGTTAACTTTCATAACGGTCACATCTCATACGAGACACCAAGGATCTCGCACGAGACACTACCCAATGGCTAGTTTAAAATGGAAAGCTGGCTTGTCAGAGAGCCGTTAAATGACAGTTGAGAAATATCTGTAAGTCATCTCGTACAAGACATAAAGATCTCGCATGAGACATGAGAAAAATTTAGAGACAAACTTCAATTCAAGAAGCAACGGCTATATTCTCACATTTGGGTATAAATACCTACTCATATAGCCTTTTGAAGGTTAGATTAACTATTGAACAAAATGAACACTTGAGCTTTATTGTTAATAACTTTTTTTTCATGTTTTACTCCTTCATTCAAACAATCATTATGTATAGTTATTTGAATGAGCTATAAACTCAACATCATTATTGTTTATAGTTAGTTGAATGAACTAAAAAACTCAACATTCTTTTTTATAATTTAGAGTGATCTAGAAACTCTAAGTTCTTTGTTGTAAGGTTTATGTGTTAGCCAAAAATACTAAGTTTGACGTTAGCTTAGAAAACCTCCTTTGTATTCTTAATTGAATAGTGGAACCAAATTCTTATGGGAATTGGAAAAGGGGACGTAGAATCATTTGTATCCAAACCATTATAAAATCTCTTGTTCATCCTCCAAGCTTTATAATCTTCTTTAACTTCCATATCCTTTTAATCCATCACATTCCGCACCTTAACTAATTTTTAATTAGCCAACTAATTCTATAACACCCAATCTCGGTCTAATGGGTAGGCCTTGCATCCCACATGAGACCAAGTCATCTCGCACAAGAACATTTACCAAATCAGTCTAGTAACTTGCATCTCACACGAGACACCATCTGGCTTGGCAGTTAACTTTCATAACGGTCACATCTCATACGAGACACCAAGGATCTCGCACGAGACACTGCCCAATGGCTAGTTTAAAATAGAAAGCTGGCCTGTTAGAGAGCCGTTAAATGACCTTGAGAAATATCTGTAAGTCATCTCGTACGAGACATAAAAATCTCGCTTGAGACATGAGAAAAATTTAGAGACAAACTTTAATTCAAGAAGCAACAACTATATTCTCACATTTGGGTATAAATACCCACTCATATAGCCTTCTGAAGGTTGGATTAACTACTAAACAAAATGAACACTTGAGCTTCATTGTCAATAACTTTTTTTTCATCTTTTACTCCTTCATTCAAACAATCATTATGTATAGCTATTTGAGTGAGCTATAAACTCAACATCATTGTTGTTTATAGTTAGTTGAATGAACTAAAAAACTCAACATTCTTTTCGATAATTTAGAGTGATCTAAAAACTCTAAGTTCTTTGTTGTAAGGTTTATGTGTTATCCAAAAACATTAAGTTTGACGTTAGCTTAGAAAATCTCCCTTGTATTCGTAATTGAATAGTGGAACCCAATTGTTGTGAAAATTGGAAAAGGGGACGTAGGATCGTTTGTATCCAAACAATTATAAAGTCTCTTGTTCATCCTCCAAGCTTTATAATCTTCTTTAACTTCCATATCCTTTTAATCTATCACATTCTTCACCTTAACTAATTTTAATTAGCCAACTAATTCTATAACACCTCATCTCGGTCTAATGGGTAGGCCTCGATGGAATGCTACCTACTGATATTGGAGCTAGGTCTTATAAATCTTGTTTAAGTATTTAGATTAAGTTATACTTTGTCAAACAATCTCAAATTTTACTTAGCCAAATTTTAGGTTCATTCTTGCGAAAATTTCGCCAGAACTTCATTACATATACAAAAACCCATGAATAGTAACAGTGACTATTCACTGAATCCTGTATAAAAATTTTCACAAACACTTCGGCAATCTGTCCTTATACCCTCACTCCTCATATAAATAAAAAATAAATACTTCAAATATTAGCATAAAATAAAAACTTAAGTCAAATGACATTTTTAAGATTACCAAGGTTTGTTTGTACTAACATTTATTTGGGAGTGATTTCTATGTTATATACATGCCACTACTAATAGTCAAATACAAAATCAAAATATAACCTCAAAGCTGCCTGGGAAAAATCCGGTCGGATATGACGAAGACTGCTAACTTCTGCTACTACTGCTAACCTGTGAATTAAAGAAATAGCTCGTTGAGCACTATTGCCCAGTGGGTACTTTAACTATTGGAAATATATAACTTTAAAGAAAACTTAAATAAAGAAAAATAAATTAAATCATCTTTAAAAACCAATATTTGAAACGGAACAGATGGTTAATAAATACAAGTATGCAAATAAATATATGTATTTACGAAATTAACAACTTATTTATTTCGCTCTACTAGGTAAATAGCGGAACTTTGGGATAAGGTAATCAAATAGATCAAATAATGGTCATATATCTAATAATCACAGTATGATTGTATTGGAATCACTAAATAAATTCCCATATCAAATGTCAAATACTATTCGGGCACACTTGTGGATAGCCAGGCTATTAACAAATAGATAGGCGCCTTTCCGGCCAAAAGCATTTCGGAGCCCTCGAACTTTATAAATTTTTTACTTAAGGCCCATCGGCAAAGTAATAGCAATTTAGTGCCCCTAAACTATATGCGTGTATTACATAAAGCTCTTTTTAACACTGTTAAAAGTGCGTGTAATATACACAAATGGAGAGCGCTTGAATGCCCTCAAAAATTCAAAACTGCATCGTTTTGAAGGTGGTTAGCAAAAAAAATAAAATAAAATAAAAATTGAAAGACCATAACGCAACTTAATCATCTTCTTCCTTCTTCCATCCTTCCCATCGGCACCGAGCACCACTACTCCTCCGCCTCTACCATTCCACTCTCTTATTCTAGACAACAAACCATTACCCTTCCTCCAACTCCCTTCCTCTCGACATCAACCTTTCATTTTCTCACCGGAGCTCAACACTGGCTTGCCTCCGTTTCCTTTCTAGTTGAACCACTCAAAGTCAATTGCCATTTTAAGTACAAATTACAAGCATAAAAAATCTAACTGACGTAGAATCTGATGATAATTTTTAAGGGGGGAAAAATAAGTTAAGAATACGAAAAAATTACACTGAAAAAAGTTGGGTAAACTAAGATGAGACAAATTAGCATACTTCTCCCACACAAAAATTGGTGCTCTATGCTTTAACCATCTGAATGAAGACAATTGAAACATAAGAACAAAATTTGGCTTTTTTAGTAAAAGAAATAAATAACCAATCTCTCAATTGATTTCAACTCCTCATGAAACTCTGAATGTAAAACCAGCGATGTGAAGTTTTGGTCCTGAGGAAACATTTCATACTTTTTCAACCATTTTCCAAGATATCTGATAAATCTCATCATTTCTTTACCATTCAATTTACCAATAGCAGGTGATAAAATAACTTCATCAACAAAGAATTGAAATTGCCAACCCTTCCCTCTCTATTCAAGATTCCATAGCACCAGCCTTCATTCAAAATCCCAAACGCCGGTAAAGCTCCCTCGAAACAAACCCAAAATAAGAGAAAGAAGAACAAAATTTTGCCAAAAGTTCCTCTCTCGCTGCTTCGAAGACTGAAACGAAAGAAACCCAAAAAAAGTTGGATCGTCGTCAACCCTTAGCACTAGAGAAGCTCTTCTTTGGTTTCAGTCCCCTTCTTTCTCACAACACCCATCTTCTCTATCTCGCCTGAAAGTTACTGCCGCCCAAATCGCCTGGACACCCTAGCATAAGCCAAGACTAACGAAGCCAAAATGCGTAGGTTATCGGTTGCGATTGGGGTTACAAGTGAGGGTGGGTTGGGTTGAGAAGCAGCTACGGTTTGCATGTATTTTTCGATGGAGACAGGTGAGTCTCGATCGATGGTGGTAGCGGCGATGGAGGAGTGGAGGGGAAGAAGAATGTTATTGCATGGACATTATATTTTCTTTCTTAATAATAATAATAGTAATAATAATAATAATAATAATAATAATAAAGAGGAAAAGAAGGAAAACGGCAGAGTTATGGTCCTTCAATTTTTTTCTAAACACCTTCAAAACAACGTAGTTTTGAATTTTCGAGGGCATTCACGCGTTCTCTGTTGGCGTGTATTACACGCGCTTTTAACAGTGTTAAAAAAGGGTTTCGTATAATACACACATGTAATTTATAGGCTTCAAATTACTATTACTTCATCGAGGGGCCTTAAGTAAAAAAAATTGTAAAGTTTGAGGGCTCCGGAATGCTTTTGGCCCGCCTTTCCATACCAATAAGCAAATAGCAAATAGACTGCGGACCACTTTACAAATATTATATGACGCGTCATACCCTTATCACCTAGCTCGACTCCAAACCAAGTAGAGCTTTATATTTCAAAATTTATATGATATGCAAGTAAATTAATTTATGAAGTTTCAAATATAATTTACAAATCAAATATCAAATAATAATTCAATATTTAACTATTTGAAGTCAGTAACTTATAATTGGACTTTTAGTCCACAATTAAGCATTTGATTATATTTTTACCATCTCTTATTCCATTTAATTATCATTTAGACACACTTGAAAAATTGACCATATGACTAGTAATTTGGCTAACTTTGACAACTTAAATGAAATAGTATACAGCTCATTCAAGGCTTTCTTAGGTACCCTATGTTGGGTTTCCTACATGCAATTGATGTAACAATTACTCAAATAGCAAGCAAAATGATAGGCAGTGAAAATAAAATTTTGATAGGAAAACCTCCTTAGACCAGTTTTAATTAACCCAATTAAGTATAGAGATGGTTAGAAGTTTACCTCTTGAAGCGTGCTTTAACTGGATGGCTGTAAGCCTCCCTGCGGAATCCTTGCCAATCTGAAATGACTATAGAGATGCTAATAGCAGTCCCCTCTTCTTTCACATTAAATAAAAACACCTTTTAATATGTATATCCACTCCCACAAATAATTTTTATTTTATCCCATAAAACAAAACCTTATTAATTAAATTCCTTGTTTCACGTGGAAACTATTTCCTTTTCAAATACTTATCCACCAAAATTGAAAGATAACATCACATGTGAACGAAAAACAATTTTCATTTAATATATATATATATATATATATATTCCCATCCATAACCAAAGTCCTCTCAAATCCAATTTAAACGGCCGGCAAAATCCTATTCTAAATAGGACTTATTATCTTAATTTAATAGAATATATATTTAATTACCAAAAATCAAAATATAAAATCCTTAATTAAATAAGACTTATCTCTACCTTATAATTAAATAATTCAACATTTTAATTAATTAATTAATTGGGTCTTGTAGAATAAACTTCCTGGTCCAACCCGAATTTCTTATTTGTGTGCGATCCAAAAGGCCCGTTTAATATTGGTAATGAACTCAAGTTGCATTTAAGTCCATAAAATATAATTGGTCTCTAGCAAAACGTTATAATTACCCAAATTAAATTGAGTTTCATTAACAAATCGACAAAGCCTATAACAATCGTATACAACCCTTTACCTTTGATATCTATGATTAGCATAAAGCATGTCCTTGGTCACCCTTATTATTGCTAATTGATTTTTCAGTGATACTGACTAATTCAGATAGATTCATAACACTTATCATCATATTTGGGTATGTGCATACACTACTCAGTCTCACTAATCAAATGGCCAGTGATACCTTCTCTCTCATACAGAGAGTGGTAATCCCTTCATTTTACTCATGTTTCTAAGCATAGTTCCTGGTATACCTGAACGTACCCATATTTGTAACCCTGTTACGGGCACGTTAGGCAATACGTCAAAGCATATGAGAAATTATCTAAGAACCTATAGTAATTTCAGGTCTAGGGATTCTAGTATAAGTATTGTTTGAGAAATACTTATGACCTCATTCACATGTAGTATTCTCATAAAGTGGATCGATCCAGTACACTGTTTGCCAATATGTACTATGTATCTCTAATCGATATCTCATATCCTATGATCTTAAAACAAGATCATCTCATAGAGTACATACTAGTCTTAGTTTATTATCATTACCATAATAATAATCGACTAGGGATATTTAGAATAGTATTCTTATATTACTTTAGGTTTTACGATCCAGATCACGTATCCGATAACTAAAGCAGAACTACTATTCAAGAAAATTCATCAAATTAAATTGCACAGATAATATAAAATTAATGAATTATTCTCATAAATAAATTATAATCCAATTACAAAGAGCTGGGGCTAGGGTTTACACTAACAATCTCCCACTAGCACTAGTTCCAATCTTGCATAAATCTAAGACCAAAATACCTTACATGACTTTCATACTTAGGCCTAGCTAACTGTTTGGTCAAAGGATCAGCAATGTTGTTCTCGCTTGGAATCTTGCAAATTTTGACATCTCCTTTATCGATGATTTCTCGAATGAGGTGATATCTTCTGAGAATATGTTTGGATTTCTAGTGTGACCGGGGCTCCTTAGCCTGTGCGATGGCCCCGTTGTTATCACAAAATAGTTCAACTAGATTAAGGATGCTTGGGATAACTCCTAGTCCAGTAATGAATTTTCGAATCCAAACTGCCTCCTTAGCTGGTTCAGAAGCAGCGATATACTAGGACTCTGTAGTTGAATCGGCAACGGTATCCTACTTTGAGCTCTTCCAGCTTACAACACCTCCATTCAAACAAAACACAAAACCTGACTGAGATCGAGAATCCTCGGTACAGGTCTGGAATGTATCATCGGCGTAACCACTTACCGTGAGCTCATCCTGACCACCGTACATTAAGAAATATCCTTTAGTCCTTCGTAAGTACTTAAGGATACCTTTGACAGCATGCCAGTGGGGTTCACCCGGATCCTGCTGGAATCTGCTTGTCACGCTTAACGCATATGCTACATCCAATCTAGTACATAGCATGACATACATAATGGACCCAATTGCAGAAGCATATGGGATACCATTCATATATTCCCTTTGTTTTTTAGTAGAAGGACAATCCTTCTTACTAAGAATAACTCCTTGTTGCAAAGGAATGAATCCTTTCTTGGAGTTATCCATTCTAAACCGTTTCAGAATCTTATCTATGTACTTCTCTTGACTTAGTCCCAAGAGTCGCTGAGATCTATCTCTATAGATT
>CATIWJ010261475.1:0-20348 GCA_949640765.1 Croton laevigatus | reverse complement strand
AAGAAAAAAAAGAGGTAACTCCTCATCCTAGGAAACCAATTCCTTCTTAAACTACTTTTAATTTCATTATCCCTTTGGCTCCTCCCAACAAAATCATGCTTCCATGTTTCCCTTTTCTTTTATTTTGGTTATTTTCTTCTTCGTCGGTAAATAGTAAGTTGGTAGGTACGACAATTCCTTTTTTTTTTTTTTCAATTAAACTACAATTATCTCTAATCTACAAAATTATGCTTAAACCAAGTCCGGTGGATAAAATATTTTCAGCAAGTATTTTCTCTATTCACAAAAATCAAATTTTTATATTTTATTTGAGAGATAAAGAGTACCTACCACTCATATCAAATACTTGTTATTGGTGGGTATGATAAAATTTAATAGTAGAAAACAATTATTAGTAATCCCTTCATTTAATTTATATAGATAAAGTTGACTTTTTATTATGCGTTTTACTCATATTTTGAGATTAACTATTCATTAATAGTATATTATTTTCAATTAATAGTAAAATTTTATTATTAATAGCAAAATATTAGTATTCACAAACGAAGAGATTAACGGAATCACATATTTAAATAGAAAATAATTAATATCAAAATATAAAATCAAATACATAATAATAAAAAAAGTCAATTTTCTCAATATAAATTGAACAAGATAGTGTTATATTATTTATTTTCTTGTTTTTTATTCTCCTACTTCAATTTCCCATATTTCTTTCCCATCTTTTGCACATTTCAGCATTTGACTTTTTTGTTTATAAAAAAATAAAACCTACTTCTGTCTTTTTTAATTTTTTACTTTTTTTTTCACAAATACCAAAGAAATTAGCTTTTTATTAATACTAAAAAATAATAATAATAAAAAATTATTAACTTTTTATAAATTTTTTATAAAATTTATTATAAAATAAAATGTAAAGAATTGAAAAAGACACACATAAAAGGAAATATAAAAAAATAAAAAATTCGGAAGTAATATATGTTTATGCTCTCAATCATTAATCATTGATTTAATGATATTCAAAATTTGGATTCTTAATCTATCTTTTGTCGAATAAACTTTAAATTATGAAGTTACTTAGAAAATAGCGTTTCGCTTGCTTGACTTTTTTTTTCTTCTTCAAATAATATATAAAATACCGCATGAGATATGTACAGTTATATATTGACATATAAAACCTAATTCATGTGATTATTTCATTTCCAATAAACTTAAAAAAATTAATGTTGAGAACCAGTAATTGTGGTATTTTATATATTATTTGAAGTCCTAACCTATCCACATCTGCAAGCGTGAGATTATATTTATGTTAAAAAAAATTAAAAAATTAATAGTTTTCCAAGTAGCATTTCAACTTCAATCTATTTTTTTTTTTTAACAAAACAAATTATATTTAAACATTAAAAGCCGAAATTCTTTAATATAATTTGTTCGTCTTAATATTTCTCTTTTTATTCCTTTCTAATGATTATAAAAAATTATTATTATTATTATTATTATTATTATTATAAAAAATTAAACATAACACAAAGGAAACACCATACATTTTATTATTATAAAAAATTTCATAGATCTCTTATAAGACCAATGGTCAATTAGTTTTAGCTTAATACGTAAGGCTAATTATGAAATATTCATATTACCATGCACGCGATGAAGTTAGGAAAAGAAAGGCTAATTTCGTAACTCTACATACCTGTCGGCACTGCCTATTCCCCCATGCATACTCATCGAGTAAAAACATTTTTATTAAAAAAAAATTTTTCTTTTTCATCCTAACAAATCAAGTATAAAAAAAAAAAAATTAGGAAAAAATTTACGATTATCTCCTATTTTTGCTATATTTGAGTATTATCTTCTTGCACTTTTTGAATACATTATTTTATCCATGTGTTTTACATTGCTATAATCTCCTTCCATCTTTTTTTTTTTTTTTTTGTTAAAAATGGACTATTTATATTATTTTTATAAAATTACTACTGCTACTACTACTGCTGCTGTTGCTACTAGTATTGCTACTGCTACTGCTATTGTTATTACTATTTCTGCTGCTATTGTTATTACTCATTCTACTGCTGCTGCTACTACTGTTGCTGCTGCTGTTGCTGCTACTGTTATTACTCATGTTGCTGCTACTACTACTGCTATTGCTGTTACTGCTACTGCTACTGTTGCTGCTACTACTATTACTGTTATTGTTGTTACTACTACTACTAATTACTAATGTTGTTGCTACTATTACTGCTGCTGCTGCTGTTGTTGCTACTACTACTGCTGCTGCTGCTGCTACTGATACTACTTCTCCTCATCCTTCAACTACTACTCTTATTGCTACTATTACTACCACTGCTACTATTACTACTACTGCTGTTGGTACTGCTACTGCTACTAATGCTGATGCTACTGCTGCTCCTCCTCCTACTACTCCTACTACTGCTGCTGCTGCTGCTACTACTACTACTACTCTTGCTGTTGCTGCTGCTGATGCTACTCCTCTTCCTCCTACTACCACTCCTCACACTACTAATCCTCCTCCTGCTATTGCTGCTGCTCCTACTGCTACTACTACTACTGTTACTGCTACTGCTCCTGCTCCTGCTGCTGCCACTAATGCTACTACTACTGCTGCTCCTCCTCATCCTTCTACTACTACTACTACTGTTACTGCTACTGCTCCTGCTACTAATGCTACTACTACTACTGCTCCTCCTCATCCTTCTACTACAACTCCTATTGCTACTACTACTATTACTAGTACTACTACTGTTATTGCCGCTACTACTACTATTGCTGCTACTTTTGCTACTTGTATTGTTACTGATGTTTTTGCTACTATTGCTCCTCCTACTCCTACTCCTACTCCTACTCCTACTCCTCCTCCTCCTCCTCCCACTCCTACTAGTACTACTATTACTGCTGCTGTTGCTGCTACTACTACTTCTTTTACTACTATTACTACTACTCCTCCTCTTTCTACTTCTATTGCTACTACTGTTACTGTTATTACTACTGCTGCTATTGCTCCTCCTACTCCTACTACCGCTACTACTACTACTGCTACTTCTGCTACTTGTACTTCTATTGATACTCTTGTTACTACTGTTACTATCGCTACTACTGCTTCTCCCCCTCCTACTGCTACAACTTTTGCTACTACTCTTTCTCCTCCTTCTACTACTACTACTACTCCCCCTCCTCTTCCTACTCCTACTGCTACTCCTGTTGTTGCTACTACTACTGATGATAATGCTTCTACTACTACTACTACTATGACTGCTGCTGCTACTACTACTACTATTACTTCTGCTACTACTACTACTGCTGCTACTAATTCTATTACTGTTGCTGCTACTGCTAGTACTGCTGCTGCTGCTACTCCTATTACTTCTTACTACTACTGCTACTAATATTGTTGCTGATGCTACTACTACTGCTATTATTATTATTATTATTAAAAAATCCAATAGATTCCACTAAAAGAAATCCCATCGTTAATTCAACTAAAAAAAATTGTTGAATTATGCCAAACCTAATCTAATCTAAATATTCAATTTCACCAAAAATAAAAAATCTAATTCCATTGGCAATTAGAAACCTAATATAACTAGAATATTCAATTTAGAGACGAAGATCAATTTCACAAAAAATCCCACAAATTCCTTCACCACAAAAATTAAAATACAATCATCTTTGGTTAAAAAAGAAGAAGAAGAAGAAGAACTGGTCGATGCCACCATCATTAAATAACCACCACCGTCATTGAAGAACCGGTTGCCCAACTGAGTTCAAATTTCAACTCCACAAGTTAAGAGCTTCATTTTGACACTGGATACGTCGTCGTTCTTTGGCTGGATGTTGAGTTCCCGTCAGGTCAGGCTAGGGGTGTTCAGGTTCGGTTCGATTCACCGAACCAAACCGATAGTGGCGAACCGAAGAAAACCGAAAACCGATAGTGTAGAACGTAACCGAACCGACAGCTTTAAAAACCGAGCCGAACCGAACTGATATTTTCGGTTCGGTTCGGTTCAACATAAAAACCGAAGTTAAAAAATTGATGAGGCAGCAGCGTATTAAGGTTAAAATTAGGGGGTTTTATGTCTTTGAATCGAACCAAAACAACACTTTTTTTTCAAACGGTTCGGTTTTGAAAGGAGACAACCGATAACCGAACCGATAACTTCGGTTCGGTTCTGCTCGGTTCGCGGTTCGGTTTTCGGTTAGCGGTTTTTTTTGAACACCCCTAGGTCAGGCAAACGGGTCGCGAAACCCAAACTCTTCAACAGATGATTTGAAGCTTTTTCGGAGATCTAATGATGATTATAAGACTAGATTTGTAATCCTTATGTTATGAGCCTTCCATTGGTATGTAGGTTAGGCCCGTTTCTTGCAAAAAAACTGAAAACATGTTAGGTTTATAGGTGAACAAGAAAGCTGTGGTGGTGGTGGTGGCTGCGGCGGAACCGTTTGCACATGATTCTAGTTTTTTATTTTTGTTTTTAGGAAACATTCTGGTTTTTGAAAATATACAAAGATTGTATGCAGCCTAAATTCATACTAATGTTATATGAACATCAATACGTAACAAATGAATTGGATGCATCATGAGAATTTTTCTCATTTAAAAGCTTAATAATAAGTTGAAGAAGAAGAAGAATTTTACTTTTTTCCTCATTTATTTTTTCATTTTTAGGGGTAAAATTGTCTTTTAACACCACTTAATAGAATTTATGACACAATGATTAAATATTGATCCAGCTACAATATGTAGAAATTAAATAACAATTCTCTAAAAGTACATGGACCCAATACTTATTTTGAACAAAATCCATGAATTAATTAATTTTTTCCCTAAAAAAATGAAAATACTTATTTATTTATATTTTTAGATATTTTTTGTCATATTCTAATTTATTGTCCGGTCATTCATACGGGAAAGAATAAAAAGTAGTTCACCCATTCAAATAAGAAAATAATTCCCCAATTTCCCCTTTGGATGAAAGTTGTGAAAGGCATTCACTGAACTCTATTCCTAATATTTACTTCAATCCAAACACATCCTTAAGAGTAAACTAAACATTTAGTAATATTTATTAATACTTAATTGTTTAAATCTTTTTAATTAGAAACAACATTTGACAGTTTTGACAGTACATGCACTTTTTATGATCTAAAACAAAAGTAGGCAGAGATAATATATAATAGAAATCAGGACTAAATTGCCAAAAATAGCCCTTACAAATAAAATAGCAAACAACATAGGAAGCATATGATTAAAATAACTAAGATTAGGGTTAGAAAAGAGACAGAAAATCATTAAATAGTATTTATAAATCTAGAAAGAAAAATAGGGGTCTCACCTAATTATGCTGCTATGGTCCACTTGAGAAACTTGCTACTTATATTTTCTGTTTGAGGGCAACTATTCAACTTCTTCTTTTCTCCTCAGTGTCTTCTTCCTACCACTTATTTTTATTATTATTTAACTAATAATAATAATAATAATAATACTAACATTTATCCTTTTTTCCCAATAAAAATGAAATTAATATATTAAAATGCAATATATATGTTTTCTTTTCCTCCCCTTAAAAATGCTATGTTGAGAGTTTGACATATTGGCCATTAGGTATATATTTTCACTTGTTATTTTTCATAATTAATTCTTACATTAGGTCACAAATCACAACTACTAGAATAATTTTCTTGGTGAATCCCTAATTCTCTTAAGTGGTAGCAGTCTTTAACTAATTTTCCCCCCATTTATGGCAAGAGTAGACTCAGGGAGAAATATTCTCTCTTAGGTAGAGTCAATTTACATGTGTTAAAATAAACTTTTTCTTCCAAATTAATATATTTACAAATTCAACTTCTCGGATCATTATTTATTTTAATCCCCAGTAAAATTGAACTAAAAATTTAGAAAAAAGTATGAGTTAGTAATATGCTTTGACTACATGCCAAAGCATATTAGTAATGAGTGTATGCATAGGCCGGACCATTAATTAATCAAGTTTGTACCCCTAAAAAAAATAATAAAGTTTGTATTATAGCTTATTAATTATTATATTTTATTTTAAAGTATAGGTTAAAGTTAAATTGTGACTTATAACTAATTATAGGTGGTGGACTTATGAGTTAATGGCCAAACAAAAAAAGGCACATTTTTATTTTTGTTAAATATAGATAAAATTACTATTTTAGAATTTTTAAAAATTAATAAAAATATTACAATAATTTTTGTAGTCAAATTTAAATTTTTTTGAAGGAGCTAAAATATATAGAGTAAATTGTTACTTACCTTTAAATAGCCTGAGATTGTATCAAACATCTGATTCATAAATGAAGAATTATATATCCCCTTATAAAAATTGCCTATAGATTGAAATTTTCTTAGTTTAAGAGATTACTTTTCGAAAAATGCGTGCAAAAGTTTTTTTCGAAAAATAACAAATAAATATTTTTGGTTTGTTTTATAAAATTTTAAAAAATTGAAGAGAAGCCTTGGTGCAATAGTAAAGTTGTCGCACGATCAAAAAGTTCTAGCCATAAAATTAGTCTCTTGCAATAAATGCAGCGTAAGGCTGTCTACATTACACCTTCGGGTATGCGGCTTTTTACTGATCCTGCATAAATATAGAATTCCTTTATGTACTGGACTGCCTTTTTTTTTTTTATAAAATTTTAAAAAATTAAATTATTTAATAAAATATAATATTAAATTATTATAAATATTTTTTAAATTTATATTTTTAAATAAAATAATAAAAATAAAACAAAAAATTTATAACTAAGAAAATGCATTTTTTGAGTTTCCTATTTTTCAGAAATTTGTGCAAATTTCTTTTAGAAAACACTCAATTTTCTGAAAATTTGGCCACTTCCTAAAGAATTCAACTTTCTCTTTTTACTTATTTTCAACCAAACGTATTAAGGTAAATTATAATAAATATTTATTCAAATTTAGTATAAGTTGATTAGTTTTTTAATGAGCGTAAGAGTTTAACGTGGGTGGGTAGGTGTCTCTTCGTTCAAACCCTTTTAAATATTAGTTTCAAGTTGTTGTCAACCAGCAGTAGCCTCTCCAATCATTTTTTATATATTATTTTAGCAAATAATTCCATATCTATCAAATTTTTGTTAGATTTGATGTTTTCATATTTTTCTGTTGTTGGTCTCCTTTTACTAGAAATTTTTGTCTCACTTTTAAAGTGAGTGATAGATCTTCTTTCATGAAAATTTGATTTTTTTTTTATAAAAGTTAAGTTTTGTTTTGTTCTTGTAGATGATGGTGAAAAAGTCGTATTTGGATTTATGTCGATTGCGCTTGTTTAAAGACAAAAAAAAAAGTTGATTTGTGATTCAAAGAGCTGTTTTCGATTAGGGATATAAATGTCACTCTCTCTATTCCTCTTGGTCTTGGAAATTGTAGGGATGAACTTATTTGAGGAGTCATAAACTTGATTTTTATATGTTCAAAACAGGATATTATCTTTGTTAAAAAATTCCTTGATAGAAATGGATCAATTGTGAATGATTTTGATTGGAGCGAAATATGGAAGCTTGATATTCCTCCTAAAGCTAAGATTTTTATTTGGCAAACATGTAGAGGTATTTTACCAACAAATAGCAATTTATTTGATCGAGTGGATGTGGATGAAGTTTGTATGTTTTGTACCAACAAGGAAACAATTGATCATTTGCTATTACATAGTGTTTTAGCTAGAGAAATTCTTTGCCAATTTAATTTTCCAATTCCGAATTATTCTGATTCTTTAAAGCAATATTTTAATCAACTTTTTTCTTTGTTTAACCATGGAAAAATTTCAGATTTTGCATTCATCATATGGAAGTTGTGGTATTTTCGGAATAAAAAATTATGGCATGTTAGTACTATCAACTCACTTGCTATGTGTTATATTATGACAAACTCTTTACAGGATTGGAGTTGGAGACATCAAAGGGATTTGTTTGATTCATTGGCAACACCCTCTATTTCGGAAGCCTAGTTTTCTTCTCGCCATCATGGAGATTATGTTTAGGTCCCTACTAGTGCTTCTGCATGTCAAACGGCAACATCTTCTCGACAGTAGCACACTGCTGCCTTTGCTGGTCCTTCAACTTCTAATAATATGATAGTGGGCCGGCAAGAGAGGACATCAAAGAATCTGTGGAATATATTTGTAGATGGTGCAGTTTTTCCTTGTGTTCGTACGTCGGGTTTTGCTGTTGTTGGGAAAACTTTAGAAGGAGGTTTCATATTTGCATTAGCTGAAGACTTAGTTTGTGCGTTAATACTGTTATAGTAGCTGTCCAACAAACTCTTTTATGGTTTGTTAAAAAATTCTGTGTAATGTTACTGGTTTTTTAAAATGTCAAGTAGTTGTTTATGCAATCCACTCTATGGACAATTCTGAGTTTAGAGATGTTATGAAGGATTGTAAATCACTACTTTCTCAATGTACCAACTTGTATATAAGTTGGATCTCTAGATAAGCGAATAGGATGGCTCACTTTGTTAGCTCGAGCATCCTCTTCCTATGCTAGTGTGTCAGTTTGGAATTCAATTTCTTCTGAAATTCATGTTTATTATCAATGAATGTGCCCTCTTGGATTTTAAAATAAAAAACGACACAATAGAAGATTTGAATATGAATGTTCCATTTTTTAGCAAGCAATTCTATTATTTTATTTTTCGTTTATTCTAAATTTATATATATTTATAATGAGATGTACTCATATTTTCTATGAATGAAATGATTAATAGCATTCATCTTAAAAAAAGAAAAATTATTGTGGGTACTTAAAATGAATTTTAGATATTTTTATTAAAGGCTATTTCCAAACCTTAGCCTCTCTTTTTTTTTTTCCTCTCAACTTCTTCCTCTTCTAAATCCAAATTTTGGGCTGCCATATGTTTCTTTAGCCGGTAGTAGCCTCTTTAATCGTTATTTTGTTTATTTCTTTAGCAAATAATGCCAAATCTATCAATTTTTTGATGGATCTGATGTTTTTATATTTTGTTTTTATTGTTCTCCTTCTAATATGAGCTTTTATTCTCATTTTTGAAGTGAGTGTAAGCTCTTTCTTCATTAAAGTTTGGTCCTCTTTCGTAAGAAATTGATTTTCCTTTTTGTATAAAAGAGACAGAGAGAAGTTCTTGTTTGGATTTTTGCCAAATCTATCAATTTTTTGATGGATCTGATGTTTTTATATTTTGCTCCTTCTAATATGAGTTTTTATTCTCATTTTTGAAGTGAGTGTGAGCTCTTTCTTCATGAAAGTTTGGTCCTCTTTCGTAAGAGATTGATTTTCCTTTTTGTATAAAAGAGACGGAGAGAAGTTCTTGTTTGGATTTTTGCCGATCAGAATTATTTAAAGACTAAAGAAGAGTCGATTTATGGTTTATGAATATCACCAAATGAAACGTCAAAAATTTAAGTATGAATTTTTCATCGTTTAGTGATATTATTATACTACCCCTCGTTTGCTTTAAATTTATCTATATTTATAATGATATGTACTCATATTTTCTAAGAATAGAATAATAATAACATTCATCTAACAAAATGAAATTCCCACAATATTCAGTTATAGCAGAGCACAACCAATTAAATTTTTTTTTATATCAATTTAATTTTTTTAGGATTTTATATTAATTTAGAGCAAGGCTACATCTCTCGCGTCTCAAATTCGAGATCTATAGAAACACGTTAACGTGTTTCTATAGATTTCGAATTCGAGACGCAAGAGGAAAAGAATTATCCATTAATTTAATTGTTAATGTGATTAATGATGTTTAACTTGTATGGTACAACAAGGCTTAATACAATTGTTTAAAAAAAATATAATAATAAACTACAAAATCAATTGGAACATTTATGTCCAAATCTTTTTTCAGGTAACATTTATGTTCAAATCTTAGATGTAATTAATGGATATGGTAAATAAATTGCAAAGCGTGTTGACGGGATATCCCGTGGTTTGTAATGTTCCTCTGACTGTAATAATGTATCCATGGAGGATTAGGTGAGTAAATAGAAGCATTAATAAGAGCAAATTAAAAAAAAGAATAATGTTTGAGTTAATTAATGTCCTAGTTTTGTTTTTAGTAAAAATAAATGTCCTAAATTTTCTATACTTCATCTGTTTTACTTCAAGTGTCACTATTAATTTCTTTAGAAATATTTTTTAAAAAAAAATCAATTTGCACAAAAATATATATATATTTGATTAATTATATTGATGCAATGTGCAAATTATTCACAATGCACAATCATGTAGCAACTTGTCTCAACCTAGTAGCTAATTTGTTACACAAGTGTGTCAATAGTAGGCTTGACGATTTTTGTCAATATAATTAATCAACCCATCAAGACTAAACTCATTTGCAACTCATTAATTTAATGTCTCATATCGATCAAAATCATTAAAACTCGTATTTGTGTTGCATCAACTCACATAACCCAATTCATCTTATTCTCTCATTAAGATATAATAGTTTTACACAATTCATTTAATCCGTTCAACATAATTATGATAAAAATAAAATATCATATATAACCATAAATAGTTGAAGTAATATTATTAATATATGTTAACATTACAAACATTAAATCCTTATTAAAACAAAAACTAGTATTTGCAACAATAAATTATTAAAATGTAAACAATTTAAAACATTCAAGTCAATAATTATAAATATTCAAATCCAGATCATAAACTATCCATTCTTCTCGTGAGAATTTATTTACCATACTATTATATATTCAACCTATGGAAAAACACTAGTATTTGTAACAATAAATTATTAAAATGAAAACAATTAAAAATATTCAAATCCATAATTATAAATATTCAAACCCAAATCATAAACCATCTATTCTTATCGTGAAAATTTATTTAGCAAACTATTATATATTCAATCTATAAAACAAATAAAACTAAAAATAAATGAATTCATTAGAAAAAAAAATGCTGAAATGTTTTTGAAAATTGATTAATTTATAAATTTTACTAAAAAAAACTAGTGATGGAGAGTGTTTGAATTTTGCTGATTATTCATATTTGTACTCTTCAAATTAAGTTTAGTGACTCATTTAATAACATCTTCCTCCTCTTGTGTTTTGGAATTTCTTTTTTTTTTTTTAAATTGTCCATTTGGTAATGGGTTAACGCGCGACCCGATATATTTAGATTTTTATTTTTATTATCGCGTGTTAAAATATTTTATCATTAAGGCACAACCAAACTCATAGTCATTAATTTTTCTTATTAGCATATTCAGTTGTTTCGTGACATAATTTGACAGACCTAATCAATAGTAGTACAAGCTTGCTTTTATTTATTTTTTTTTTTTTTTTCGTATGCTTACAGAAATTAACATACCGTTCTCTAAAAATAATTATAGATAAAAATAGCAATTAATATTTTAAAATATATAAAAAATTTGAAATAAATAAAAAAATAAAATAATTAATGTATAAAAGAAGAATTATCAACTTTGTTCATCATACCAATTTATTGTTTTGGAAATATCTATTATTATTATTAAGAAATATTTTTTATTGCTTTTTTGCTAAAATATATATCTTGATTGCTAGACCCAAGGAAAAAAAAAAGGAAAAATAGTAGAATTATTATCGCAATATAGGTAAATTATAACAGGGTATTAAATGAGCCGAACTGTTTGTAAACTATTGAAACTTAGTTCGATAAGAATTCATTCAAGATTAATTCGTTTAAAATTGACTTGAAAACTAGATGAGCCCAAACAATAATAGGCTTTGTTAATTTGATTTCCATAACAGTAAAATACATAAGTACACATAAGTATGTAAATATTTAAAATTAAAAGAAAAATTGTGTAAATCATTCCATTTATTTTACTTTGTTATTTTATACATGTATTTGGATTAGTGGAAAAAATAATAGAAAATTTAAAATAAATATAATTCAAATTAAAATAAATAATATAATATAAAATTATTTTTAAAGTAATATAATATAATAAATTTTAAATAAAAAACAATTGTCATATGCTAATATTATTTTTACACCAATTTTTATGTTATGCACAATAAATTTACACTCTCTCTTATTTTCAAAATAAAATTTATTTTACACTCACCTCATAATTTCACATCCAACTAAACAAAATAATATTATTTTCCATATATATTTTACGTGGCTTATTTTACTTCCGCCCCAACTTTACACCAAAACGAACATATGCTAAAAGAAAAATCATTATTTTACATCAAACTAAGCAAAATAATATTAGTTTCCTTGTACATTTTACATGAATTATTTTACTTATACCCCAACTTTTTTTTTTTAACATAATACCCCAACTTTACACCGAAACAAATGTGTGCTAAAGAAAAATAAAAGTACGAAGAACTGGTGACCGGCCAAGCCAGTTGTCTTGAGAGAGAAAATGTTTATATATTGTCCATTTGCCTCTCTCTTCCCTTGTTAAAAAAAATATCAGTCTTCTCTGAAATGTTCCTTCACACGTCCCATCTCTCTCCTCTCACACTGTCTATGGAATGCCTTACAGCTCGCCGGTGATTTTCCAACTTCCTCCGATCACTCTTCGCCGGTTCTTCCACTAATGCAACTCTTCCAATCTTAATTTCTCTTCACTATACCTTTCCCTTTTCCAAATATCCAGCTGCCTGAATTAGACTTCGCTTCCTTTCCTGAACCGGCAACTTTCTCCGGCGGCTCTTTGCTTGAAAAGTATCTTCTTCTCTCTTTACAAGCTTATCTAGATTTTTGCTTCGTGTTTCTTGTTCTTCTCTGTGTGTTTCTTTACCTTTATATGCCTCTAAATTTTGAATTACTTGAAATTATCGATCCGGTGGATTTCCGGCGTCGAATTATTAGTCAACGAGAAACGAAGGAGACATTGATTAAACTCTGATTTTTTTTTCGGCTGTTTGAGCTGAAATTAGCTTAGGAAATTGAGCTTAATTTGGCAGAGTTGAGCCAATAGACAATTAAGTTGTATAAATTTGAGAGCGGTGATATGTTGGATCTTAATCTGAATGCGGAATCGGTCGAGACGACTCAGAACTCAGACTCGGTGTTCGTAATGGACAACTACCACTACCATCAGTACCAGAACCCAGAAGGATCGGGAACGTCAAATTCATCTATCGTCAATGCGGACGCTTCCAGCAACGACGATTCGTGTTCTACACGCGCCTATACGGGTGATGCTAGTAATAGCAGCGTCAACAATAGTGGCGTCTACACCTTCAACTTCGATATATTGAAAGTAGGTACCGCTGGAGGGAATGAGAACGACGCCGTTATGACTAAGGAATTTTTCCCTGTGTGTAACGGCAAGGGAGTGGTTGGAGAATACGGGAATTCTTCGTTGAGGATGATGGACGTCTCATTTGAAAAGCGGCAAGATATTGGTGATGGAGACGTGCGGGTGATGCAGCCGCCTTCACAGCAGGTTAAGAAGAGCAGGAGAGGACCCAGGTCCAGAAGCTCGCAATACAGAGGGGTCACCTTCTATAGGAGGACAGGGCGATGGGAATCTCATATCTGGTATATTTCTTTCTTGTTTTGGTAATAATAGGTTTGGTTTCGTTAATTCTAATAGACTTTGACTTGGTGGTCAAAATTTGTCGAATTTGAACGTGTTTGGTTGCGTGGACTGTCGACGAATTGAATTTTTGGATCTTAATTTTGTCTAAGTGTGTCTGTCAGGAATGGAAAATAATCTGTTTGTTTTACTGGATTTCTAAATTTGGATCATTTGGTTAATATTTTCATTATTTTCTTCTTTTCTTTTCTTTAATGCAGGGACTGTGGGAAACAAGTTTATTTGGGTATGGATCCGATATGCTCTGTTTAGCATAATTAAGTTTTAGTATTAAGGAAAATTAGTTCTATTTTTTACCTTTAGAACATATTTAATTTATTTTGAAGTTGAATTTGTTAGGTGGATTCGATACTGCTCATGCTGCTGCAAGGTGAGAATTGTTTTTTTATTTTATGAAAATTAACTTCTTATTCTCGCGTGCTTTTCTATATTCTCTGTAAATCCATGTTTTCTTAACCTAGGCATTTTATGCAGAGCCTATGATCGAGCTGCTATCAAATTTAGAGGTGTTGATGCTGACATCAATTTCAATCTTAGTGACTATGAGGAGGATTTGAAACAGGTTGGATAGAAAGGATATCGGTGGGAGTAAGGTTTATTTTATTTGTGGTTTGATTTGTTTCTATCTGATTGGTTATCTGGCTATGATCGATTAGCAGATGAAGAATCTGACCAAGGAAGAATTTGTACACATACTTCGTCGCCAAAGTACTGGTTTCTCAAGAGGGAGCTCGAAATATAGAGGGGTGACACTGCACAAATGTGGCCGTTGGGAAGCAAGAATGGGACAATTCCTTGGCAAAAAGTAAGTAACTATTTTATGTATTTTAGATCTGTTTATCATTATTCTATAGATTAGTCATGTGATGCATATTAGATTCCTGTGACAACTGAAATGATTCAAATTAATTATCAAATGGGCTATTTTTTCCCCTTTTTGTGGGAAAATAATGCTAAACATGATTGGCGATGGAGTTTTCATCGTGAAGGTAACGATGGTTGCATGCAGGTATATTTATCTTGGGCTGTTCGACAGTGAAGTAGAAGCCGCAAGGTCCTAATGATCATGAATTACACTCTTCTGATACTCAATTTATTACCCTGAATTCTCAACCTCAATACCGTTCCATCCAACATGTGTCTCCCTTTTGGTTTTCTGGAAATCAGGGCTTATGACAAGGCAGCTATCAAATGTAATGGGCGAGAGGCAGTGACCAACTTTGAGCCAAGTGCATATGAAGGGGAGATGATCTCTGAGGCCAGCAATGAAGGTATTATTTGATGATTATGGTGTTGGATATTCCTGACTTTTTAACATAAAATTTGTGCTGAAAATGGATTTACACTGCAGGTAGTGAACACAATCTTGACTTGAATTTGGGGATATCCCCTGCTTTGGGCAATGGTCCCAAGGAAAATGAGGGGCATCTGCAGTTTCACTTGGGCCCTCTTGATGCAGCAGACAGCATGAGTTCAAGGGTAATATCGATCTTCGAATATTTGAGAATTCTTTTTTTGTGTTTATATATATATATATATATTTTTTCAAACATAGGTGTTTATGTATTTTGTACTTTTAAGTATCAAGTTTAAGGACTTTTTTTTTTTTTTTGTATGGCTTTATGACTACCACTTGGAGTCATGGAGGCCAACCTTGAAACCATAGAATAGCTGCTAAAATTTCGATGAAGCTTTCAAAATAATTCCTTTATGTTTACAACATTAAATATTCTGTCTATTTTAGTTTCAATTCTTTCAGAGGTTTATGGTCTTTCTGAACTTTGTCTACAGGAGAAAACAACCAGCGATCCACCTTTTAAAGGGCCATTGAGGATGTCAGATCATCCAATGTTCTGGAATGGCATGTATCCTAATTTCTTTCCCACCGAGGTATTCCTTGTTCCCTTGTTGCTTGTGGCATAACATTTAAAAACTTAACATGTTGATCCTTTCTGGCAGCTCCTCCGTTTAATAATCAATAACTCTCTTTACTCGCATCATTGAGTGAGAAAATGTACTTGTTGCTTCAAAATGAACTATTTTTGCTGTTGTGGATGAAGGCTTAACTCTTTTCTTTCTGCTATATAGTAATTTACTTTCTTCTTTAGTAAAATCCTAAAGTGGAGGGTTAACTTGAGATTGCCTGAAATTTTCCTGCGCCAGTTATTGTTCAAATGTTCTCTTTTTAGCCAGAAACAGGAATTGTGAAGTTTGCATGTCAACAGCACATATACCTAAAATATACCATCATGTGGCTAACCATGTATTCATCTTGGCTAAGAATAAAGCTGTTTTTTTTTTTTTTTCTTTCTTTCTTTTCTGAAGCAGGAAAGAGCAACAGAAAAGAGAATTGAATTAGGTTCTTCGCAGGGACTCCCCAGCTGGGAGTGGCAAATGCACAGTCAGGCCACTGGAAACCCGATCACAATGTTCTCTACTGCAGCATCATCAGGATTCTCATTTGCGGCTACCCCTCCATCTGCTGCCATGCTTCCATCTAAACCACTACATTCTCTCTACTTTCCTCCGCCAGTTACTATCACTTCCGGTACCTCTCAATTCTACAGCCCTGTGAAACCACCGCAGGCTCCACCATAATCACGATGTATTAATCCCTTGTGCACTGGAGGTTGATTTTTTTTTTTTTCTTTAAAAAAAAAAGAAGGGGGAAGAAATGGTGTTATTCATATTCATAATCAATTGAAAATATTTGATTTTATATAAATCCTAATTGATGCTTTGATAAACCAATTATTACTATTGAAAAATGTGTAATGCAAGTGTTGATAAAGATGGATTTGTTGAATTGTGATAGGATTTAGGGTGGTGGGTGTCAAATCTTTGAAGGGTCCCATCCTTTGGATTGTGATTGTACGATACCTCGTAACGCAACGGTAGTAAAAATGCGAAAATATTCTCCACTAGCGATGGCAACGAACCAAGTACGCAACTGAAAACACATGGCATGGGCCATTTTATAGTGGTATAGTATAGGCTAGACCACCACTATTCAATGCTTTACAAGTAATGGGTTTACAACCAAAATCACAAATTCTCTTTGCTTTTCTTGCATCGCTCATAACATTCTTCTACTTTGGTATTTTTACGATTTTATCATTGCCTAACCTTGAAGCACTCATTTTACTTGACTCACTTGTCGCTCTCTAAACCTTTTCTTATCAACAATAATTATAGTTTAGTATTTTCCTTCATTAAAGCTGTTTTGCATAAAAAACAATTCTAACAGTAACAGGCTATTTGGAATTTGGGGGGAAAAAAAAAAAGAGGCTACTTGGAAAATAAGGAAGGAATACAATTCTTAACACCTTGTTTCGATAAAAACTGGTTTTAAATAAAAGGGGAAAAGAGAGTAAAAATTTATTATTCACTTTTAGGGGCATTATCTTTTAGGACCTTAATATTTGAGTGAATCTATTCTTAGATCCTTATGCTATCAGAAAATAAGACAACATATTTCTGTTTTCAAAAATATACCTTCAAATCCTTTAGTTTTAAAAATATTATACTCTCAAATCCTTCCATTTAAAATTAATCGTTAAGGATCTAAGAGTATAATATTTTTAAAATTAAAGAATTGAAGAACTTGAGACTTCAGAGTATATTTATGATAACAGAAGGACTTAAATATATGTTTACTCAAATGTAAAGATAATATCCCTTCACTTTATCTGATCATTTTACACCTTTGTTGGTTAGGAGGAAAAATAAATAGCAGCGCAACTCCAAATCAAAACATGTTACAAACTTACTTTTCAAATAATTATACCAATTTAAAAGTAAAATATATCAAATTTGCTTTAAGTTTTTATATAGAAAAGAGAAGGCCAAAATATCAATTTCACTCCAAACTTTGAGGGGATTTGCATTTTCACTCTATTTTAAACTTTGTTTAAAAATCACCATGAACTTTGTGATATAATTGTGTTTTCACTCAGAGCCAAACATTTCGTCCAAAATTGAAAAAGGGAATAGTGGTGTAATCATATGCCATGTCACCAATTTTTTAAAATAAATGTGCCACTTGGACTACACGCTGGGCAACACATGGGGGAGAGAGAGAAACATTCGAGAGAGAGAACACTGGCCAGCCAGAAGAAACCACAGTGCAATGTCTTCAAATAAAAAACCCTTTCTTATCATCTATAGTCGATCAAAAACCCCATGGCTACTACTTCTAAGAGCATCAAAATTTTGACGCACCAACAATTCCAATCCTGATTGAAATAGAATTAAATTGTAAATACATTATCAACCCTTACCTTCCTCAGACTCTTGGCGACTCAGAATATGATAGATCCTTCTTCTTTGGTACTATTTACAGTAACATTGTCAATAATGGAGATGTTATCGCTTTCTTCTACTTTTCTAATTACTTCTTCTGGTAAAACAATTCTTCCTTCTTTTAAACCCTAACTCCGCTCTTTCAATTTCAAACCAATTTTGTTTTCTTCTCAAAAATCTTTCTCGCCTTTTAAAGCTGTACCTCAAACCCTAACTCCCTAATTCTCCTCACCACATACGTCGTCCACCTTCATAAGAGGAGCAAAATGTGATGCTTTGGGTTGTTTGGTGAGAGAGAGGATTACTTTCTTGAGAAACAATATCAATGACTTCGTTGCTAATGCAACAATTAGTCAATTGCTGCTTTTGGGTACTCAAGACTCAACTATAGATATTCGTCTTTTCATTAATTGTCTTAGAGGTTCTCTTAGGTAAAAAATTAAGTTAAAAAAAGCTATTTAATTTAATTTAGAACTCTAGATTGGGTGATATTTGTTTGTTCTTGAACTTAACATCTTTTAAAGATTGCATCTTTAGGTTACATCTATTTGCGGAGTTACGATTGGGAACTTAAAATTTATCTACGTTATTTAATTTAGAACCCTAAAATTAGTATAATTTGATTATTTTAGAAATTCCCAAATGCTAAGATTGAATTTTTACTATTATATCTGTGGTAAAGTTGATATCGGTATTTTGCAAGGTTAATGGTGGTTCTCTCTCAAGTAAAGTTTATATCAAAGTTATTTAATGTATAACCCCTGAATAACAAAAATTTGATGCTCACGTGTAATACCCCTTAACCCTAACTACTTTCAGCCGAGCTAAGAGGGTTACTCTGCATGTGCAGTCATAACTTTGATGATATCAGAACATACACTAAATAAATTTTTTTTTTTTACTTACAACATAATCTACAAAGTCCATAAATCTCTACTAGTATCATTTACATATCTTTATAATTATATTGCATGTCAAACTAAACTTCGCTTCCCATTAGTCACTCTAATTTTGCTTTCCTGATTATTTCTATTTGTCTGTCTTATCTCTATAACCTACGAGTTTAGAAAACTAAACTCGCTAACTATTACACTTAATGGGTACTTTAACTATTTAACAGAATATAAATTATAAAATCAAACATTATACAAACATCATTCATGGCGATATCATGACTTTTAAATACACATATATCCATAAAAGGTAATTCATTTACTAATTATGGAATAACTTTTTCTGTTTGTATTTCAGTACTTCTACATATTTGTTGTTTATTACTTTGCTATCTTACTTGACTGTATGTTACTATATAGTTGGCCAATGCCTCTGTCTGTTAGTATGGAGATAGTATTCTTATATTTCTTCTTTTATTTTCTAATAATTTATCTGTGTATAGCATCTGTCTATTTGTTTGTCTATTATTTCCATTCATTATATGACTGTCTGTCATTTGTGTATTTTTCATTATGTTACATTCTCTATGACTTGTAGATTATAAAGTACTCTAAGTTCAATTAGCATTACTTTTATACTTTCAAGTTAAGTTCAATTTATGCATACCTTATGTTCGCTTTCTTTTCTTCACTCTTTCGTTATCGTTTTTGCATGGATGACTACTTTTCTTTCTTATGTACTTCAATATGTAATCCTCCTTATGAAATTATTAATTAATTATCCATATTTGAAAAAATAACTAAATGAATAGTAAAAAATACCATATGAATAGTAATTTCTGATTTTTAACCAAATAAGTAAATTTTTATTTTTGCCTACTTCTATACCTTTGTTATGGATGTGATACAACAAATTCAAAGGACTGTTATGGATGTGATACAACAAATTCAAAGGACCTTCAAATGCCCTAGGTAAGATATAAACATCCTTTAACATGTCAAAAAAAAAAAACCAACATTTGCAAAGTTTCATTTCTAAATTCAAAGGAAAGCTAGGTGAAAATGCAAGTAATTCACAGTGCATCTTTAGGCTCCATTTAAGGGACCATTCAGTCCAAACTTAAAATTTTAAGGGAAATTTGTATTTTCATCCAATAAATTCACTTTAAAGTATCTAATGTGGTGCTAATGAAGGATTAAAGGTCCATTTTCCAAAATAATAATAATAGCATAGTTTAAAACTCATCAAGGTTTAGGCCAGTTTATGGAAGTTCGTCCATTTATGTTTATTTAGTTTTCTTTAAGTTTTCCTGACTTTTAACTAATTCTCAATGCATTTATTGTAACCTCCCAAAAATTTTAAATATTGGTTAAAAATTGAATGGGATTATTTAGAAATTAAAATTCGTTTTGAAGGTTATTATTGTCTAATGAAATTTTGTAAAATGAGGAAATACTAGAGGGCAATACTGCCATTTTTATTGTTAGATGTATTATTATTATTATTATTATTATTATTATTATTATTATTA